>CAUYQG010241908.1:0-61319 GCA_963574415.1 Tarsius wallacei | reverse complement strand
AATCGCTCTCCTGCTAAAACCTGTGACTCTTTGAGTAAATGGGAGGCCAAGGCGAGTGGATTGCCTGAGCCCGCGGGTTCGAGACCCGCCTGGGCAACTTGGCAAGACCTCGTCTCTACAATAAATCAAAAACTAGCCGGGCATGGTAGCGCGCGCCTGTAGTTCCAGCTATCTGGAAGGCTGAGGCGGAAGGATCGCCAGAGCCTAGCAATTCGAGGTTGTGGTGGCCGGGAGCGGCCACTGCACTCCAGTCTGGGTGACGGAGTGAGACTCCAACTCAAAAAAAAAAAAAAAAAAAGATGGATCTAGGAAGTAGTAGATAGTTTGTGAAAAGATAATTTTATTTGCCTTGAACTATAATACCTGCAGATAATCTATTCTCAAAAATAAATCAATGAAATGTATTAAAATTTTGTCAAAGCTAAGTTTTATGTGTTTATTCATAAGACTTTTTAAAAAAAAAACTTTGTAAGCATTTACTGTCAAGTATTATACTAATATAAACATCAGTATTTTGTTTTGTTTTCTCTCTGCTCACATGATAAATAGGTCTTGGAGTATTTAGTCTGCTCTTTTTTTTTTTTAAGTCGGAGTCTCACTCTGTCACCCAGGGCAGTGTACAGTGTCATGCTCACGGCCACCACAGCCTCGACCTGCTGGGCTCAGGCAGTCCTTTTGTCTCAGTCTTCCAAGTAACTGGAACTACTGGCATGCGTCACCTTGCCCTGCCAATTTTTTGATTTATTGTAGAGATGAGGTCTTGCCAAGTTGCCCAGGCTGGTCTCGAACCCATGGGCTCAGGCAATCCTCTCACCTCAGCCTCCCAGAATGCTAGGATTATAGGTGTGAGCCACCCTGCCCAGACTTTAGTCTGCTCTTAACAAGTGTTAGTAAAAGATTGTTCTTGACCTGGATAGCAGAGATTCCATACTGCAGAATGACTTTCTATGTTTTGTGCTAATTTAATCATGCCTTTGATTATTTTTAATAAAGAAAACCATAAATCTTTCTTACATTTGTAAAAGCTGAGATTCTTTAAAACGGTTGTTCCAGAGGTCTCAAAACAATCTTCAGGTTTGCTGATGTGCTAGAATGATTCACAAAACCTAACAGCAGGCCATAATCACATCTAAAATTTATTACAGAAAAAGGATATAAACTAAAAGCAACAGAAAAAAAATGCGTTTAACAGAGTCCGGAGAGGTTAGGCACAGGCTTCTGAGTACTGCCCATCTGGAGATGCTCAGAATGTTTTCTCTCTGACTGTGAATTGCAAGGACATGTGTGAAGAGTTTCTGACTTTATGGAGAGCCGATCACGTAAGGAGTGTGCAACCTGTCATGACAACCTGAATTCAGAGCTGCGATGAAACCAGATGCACATCACCCATCTTGATGTTTTTGCAAAACAAGTCTGATAAGCTGGTATGTCACAGTCCACTGCTCTAAGTGTACAGAACAAAATTATCGATCATTAGCATAAAGGACCTTCCAGGGACCATGTTCCCAGGGATTGGCCAAGGGTCAATCATGGTTTAAGTTTCCTATGGAGACATGCAAAGAGATACCAACTAAACCTGCTGTATTAACGCTTTCCTCACAAGGACAATAGACTTTTCCATTTTAATTAAAATATGAAAATATGATATCATTTTGATGAATAGAACACACAATCTAGCTACAGTAGCTTACTCTTATTAGACAACCATATTCCTCTTAATCAAATGACCAAATGTCCTTGGATAATAGTGGCTTTTGCCTTCCCAAGATCATATCCTACATTTAAAAAACATAACATTTTCAGGGTTTATTTTATACTTCCAATGATCACTGAAATTTTACAAAGAAGACTGCCAATTTATATTTTCACTCTATAAAAAGATAGAAGCTGCAATAATTGTCTTGTCTGTCCCATATTTCTTAGTCCAATGCTATCATGAAAGCTATATGTGGAGTGTTGTCTAATCAAATAAGTAACTGTCCCTAGATTATTTTTGTTGAGGTAAATATGAATGTGCTTCAGAGATTTGTATACATTGCAAGAAGGTTCTGGCAATTTGCGGATGCTGTCATAAGTACTGATCTAACCCTTATGAAATCATTTTATATTGTAACCTGATAGATTTCACTCTTCTCCATTCTGATCATCACAACTCATTTCTGGTTTCCTCTCATGCTTTTCTGAAGGATTTCTTATAAACCACAGGCTGAAACATGGGTCTTCAACAGAGAATAGTCTTGGAACTTCAGTGGAAAGGACCATAGCAGATACTCTTTAACTATTTCTACTTCAAGGAATAGACTCACAGGAATAGACATGAGCTTCCAAGGTGATATCATTTAGGCAACATAAGAGTTAGGATTCTAGGGCTCTTTTTATTCCAGAAATAGGTGACTTTGTATAAGCTGCTGCTAACAGGGATCCGGCAGAACAGGAGTATATCACATAGGACTGAATGACCTGGAGAAGGATATCAAATTGTGGTTATTTGTTTTCATGTTCACGTTCAACATTCTATCTTATTATTGGGTATGATAAGTGGAGATTCTGTCTAAGAAATCATATTTTCAATAAAGCCCTTTCTTTTTTTGATCTACCACTTAACCTTTAAATTAGTAGTCTATGCTTTTGTGCATTTATTTTTATTTTTTTTTATTTATTTATTTTTGAGTTGGAGTCTCACTCTGTCGCCCAGACTGGAGGGCAGTGGCTGCTCCTGGCCACTGCAGCCTCGACCTGCTGGGCTCCAGCGATCTTTCCGCCTCAGCCTTCCAGGTAGCCAGAATTACAGGCATGCGCTACCATGCCCGGCTGATTTTTTTATTTATTGTAGAGATGAAGTCTCGCCAAGTTGCCCAGGCGGGTCTCGAACCCGCGGGCTCAGGCAATCCACTCACCTCAGCCTCCCAAAGCGCAGGACTACAGGCTGAGCCACTGAGCCCGGCTACTTTTGTACATTTGAATAGAAATTCTTTAAATTATACCTTGTTGTTCATTGGCATGTCAAAATTTATAAACAAATATAATCTACTGAGTCCCTATACTTTTAATGGAATTGTAGTTATTTTTATAGATCCAGTAAGGATCTGTCCTCTTTTTAAAAGCAGGATATAATTGGACAATTTGATTTTACAACCAAAGACAAACTGGAGTGTCATATTTGAGAATAAGTCTCATTTTGCCAGATGATAAGTGGAGATTCTGTCTAAGAAATCATATTTTCAATAATGCCCATTATTCCAATTTTTTTTTGTTACTCTTGTATTCTGTGCCTAACCTCTCCGGACTCTGTTAAATGCATCTTTTTTTTCTGTTGCTTTTGTTTATATCCTTTTTCTGTAATAAACTTTAGATGTGATTATGACCTGCTGTTAGGTTTTGTGAATCATTCTAGCCAATCAGCAAACTTGAAGATTGTTTTGAGACCTCTGGAACTTTCTCAAATGTAAGAAAGTTTTATAGTTTTCTTTATTAAAAATAATCAAAGGCATGATTAAATTAGCACAAAACGTAGAAAGTCATTCTGCAATATGGAATCTCTGCTATCCAGGTCAGAACAAGAGTTTTATTTCACATGTGAAACCAGTGCCCACATCTTTCCTAGGAAATTGGTCTGGTACTTGTTCTGTGGCTTCTAAAAGGTCACTTCTTGGCAGTCTAGGAATCTCCACAGATTCAGGGGACCTCAAGAAGAAAGAAATTCACTATGACTTATAGATATAGTAAGCAAAATGGATGGAGATAATTTTCTTGGGTCTGGTTCTCTAACTTCAGAATGTAAGAGTAACAAAAAAAAAAAAAAAATTGGGATAACGAGCATTATTGAAAATATGATTCCATAGACAGAATCTTCACTCTTCAGACAGAAGCTAATTTTCTGGCCATCAGAATGTTTCACACCAGATGGCTCTAGATTTGTTGACCACACTACAGGAACACTTAGTTTTGTTACCTGGCACTTGTTGCTATATATGCATAAATTAATCAGGCCAAAAAACGTTGTGATTAAAAATAATACTTGGAAGTTATTTATTATCACAAAGAAAGACTAGTCAGGAGAATTATCCAAAACTTGGAAATAGGCAAAGGAATTATTACATGTCCTTTCAGTGCCTAGCAATCCAACTGGAAATCACCTGACTCTCTAGGGATGTGTGTTACTTTGATTTACTACTCACTGCTGATTTAGCATATCTTGAAAATTTGTAATGATAGCTGTTAAGTTGCAGAAAACTGAAAGTGATGCAAATGATTATTGCCCTTTTGTTCAGTGAAGATGCAAGTATTTCTGTCAGGTAGAAAAGGTGACCCCAAAGATTATAGTGTTATTGTTCTGTGGGATATTAGCCAGTTTTGTATCTAAATTAGCAATCATATTCATGCATTCTTTCTTTCAGTCCTTACAAATAGTTGTTCCCTCCAGTCTACCATCTTGCTGGTTTCGCTAAGAATACTCACTTAAAGACAAGCAAAAGCCTGAACACTCAGAATGAAGAAACATGATTGAGATAAGTTTCTTAATGATCCTTTTAATGTATCATGAATGTTAATATTCTGACTCTGTAGGAAACAGAGAAGATTTGATATAAATCATCAGCTATAGCCTGGAATGTCTCCTAAAACCATGCAACAAACCCAAACAGAATGTCTTATGACTGTAGAAGTATTGGTACAAAATAAGCCAAATAAGTTGTGTTTCTGGTAAAAAAAATTTTCTTATTTTACTAGAAATGTAGATGTGAGATGTAAATAGTGCCCCAAAATTATACCGATAAAAGTTGAAAGTGCTGAATCATTAAATATTTATCATCAGCCAGGGCGACAGAGTGAGACCCGGTTTCTTAAAAAATAAAAAAACCAGGGGCAACCCCTGTGGGTACCCTCCCACTGTGGGAGCTCTTTTGTCCTCTCAATAGATCCTGCTTTCTCACTTAAAAAAAAATCTAAAAAAAAAAAAAAACAGTACACAATCATCAATGAGGAAAAAAAGTAAAAGTTGATCATGAATCTATTTTGCATAAAATGCTGAGAAAATGTATCAATAGTTGTCAATAAAGTAATAACCGTTTTGAAAGCACCATTAGGCTTTGTAACACTATAAACTGGTTAGTTACAAATAACTGAGTATGATCAGATATGGAATATTCAATAAACTTTAAAAAACCAATAATTTCAAAAAGGGTATATTATTATAGTTTAGACCTGTGGTCTTGTTACAAAACATCTACTAGACCATGAAGATGACTTTTTGGAAAACATATATCAAGGTAATAAAACGTCAACCATTTTTGACAAAGCCTCAGCGATTTCACATGAAAGTGTTGTTAATAATTTACTTAAATGTGAAATTAAGGACTCTGAAGGTAGTTCAATGAATTCTTTTGATCATATGAAACTGGAAGTAGTAACATCTGAAATAATATATCTAAGATTATCAATGCTTGAGGAAAATAATTTTTCACTGAGAAATAGTTACATTAAAATCTCATTGGATTTTGTAGACAGTACCAGTGTAATGTGATGAATAAAATATAGGATTTCAATACAAATTTTTGAAAAATTTTCAGGTGTTTCAATTTGATACTGTCTGAATCGCTGTATTCAGTTATCTTTGAAAGATTCAACAAAAAATGTAAATAAAGTAAGTCACTTTACATCTTTCCTCCACCGACTTTATATTTACCACCATTCTCCAAATAAATATTAGGGATTAAATAACACATTTGAAGTGCTTTTAATTTAAATTTAAAAAATAACTGGAAGAATATTCAGTCCCCAAGAGCCAGTCTGCAGCCCAAGAGCTGCAAAAGCAGGTTGGATATTGTGTCAAGGTTGAGATATTTATTTTAACAGAAATTATAAAATAGCACTAGTTGAACATTATAAAAATAAAATTTGTTTTTAGAGATCTGACTGTCAATCAATTATTTCTTATGTTTTATAAGGAAAAAAAGTTCCTGTGATGGTTATTTGAGGACAATTATGGCATCTGAGCATACAAAACTAAATATGGGAAACCACGAAAGAAGCAGAAAGTGTGATAGAGACAAAGAAATACATCTTTGGTCTGCACCTGCAACCTCATCCCAACCCCTCTCTCCTTCCTTCTCTGCCCTGTTCTTTGACCTCTATGGCCCATCAACGTTCATCAGTGGATTCCCATCAGCCTCCCAATCAGGGTTTGGCCTGCTGGAGCATTAGCAAGAGGTTGGGGAGAGGAAGGAGTACGTGGTCAAAATGATCACTGCCAGCTCCCTCGCTGATGATAGCCACACAGCCTCTCCCTACCAAAGGGCCTTTGGGCTGCCCCGTGAACACTGTTGTTCTCTCTCCAAAGGGTGGTAACAGCCCTGCCCCACTTCTTAGGCCTGGATTTAGAAACGGCTGACAATTGTGACTAGCCCTGTGGTACTGCACTGCCCTAGCAGGCTCCTTACACTCTGCCCACTCCTTAGTAAACAGTCCCTTTATTAAACTCTTCAAATTACTCAGTTTGAATGTTGCATATGTTTCCTGCTGAGAACCTAGCCAATTTATATGTCACTTGAAACAACAAAAAAAGAATATCTCTTCCAACAACAACAAATTAGATTATTTTTTAAAAGAAAGGAAGAAAGAAAATAATCAAGAAATAAAAACTATAATGAATGTTTATGTTCTTTTAATTTATTGAATCATGAAGCATGACTAAATGATATCTGGGTGAACAGACTTTATAAATTTAGGTCAAATACAACATACCAATAAGTAGTTTTGTGAGACTCCAATAATAGAGATGAGGAATATTAAAAGTCACAAGTGGGTTCAACAAATTTTAATGTGTTGCTATCAGTTCAGCAGGAACTGAGAGAAGGTTCAGTACCATGAACATTATCAATGACATCCAGAGAAATTCCCTACCTACTGAAGCTAAAAGCCACCTAATCACTATTACAAGGGAAGTCCTTGGAAGAGGTTGCTACAGCTCAATATGTCAAAAAGTTATTAGATATGTTGACCGTTTGGTTAGTGACAGCTGTGGAAAATGAGAAAAGACCAACAATTTCTAAAACTGCACGAATGGTTTGAAAAATCAGACCAAGGGCCTAATTGGTTTGATGACTGACTTGCAGCACAACTGCTGTAACTTAGTAAACAGTTATATTACTTACAGTATAGTTTATTTGGGAGTTCAAGACAATATGTTTTTAAGTTTGTGGCTGACACATTGATTTATATTTTAATTTGTTGTCATATGAGTGCTTGTCTATTTTTAATAGTGGCCATGCCTACCTTAACAGCGGGTTCTCGTAATATGAATTATGATCAATAGATGGTAGAAACCAATTTAAAGTAAGGGAGATTTTAAATAAAAATAATGCAATCCAGCTTTCTTTTTTTCTTTGACAAAGCAATTTTCCAATCTCCTTGTCATTGTCTGGGAGTGAATCATAACCACAGAATTTTTCATCAAACTTAGAAAATGGTCAAGGGAATGGATCTGCTGTGATTTTTTTCCCTCCAGGCTATTGCCTTCCCTAGGCATAGGCTAGGGAAGACACACATTGATGCCACATCTCACAGTTGGGAGTGAAGACAGATCCCTGACTCCACACCAAATGGGGTGTTCTGTGGTGGCACTGCGGGCATCCCGGCAAGGCAGGGAGAGGACCAGGAGAGCACTCCAAGCCTGCTACCTTGTCTCAGGGAAAATGGCTCCCAAATATTGACATCCTGCTTCACTCCCTCATTCCTCCCGAGAGACCAGCCTACAACTCTGGGAGGACCCTTGGTTTTCCCAAGGGATTCCGTCTGTAATGATGCAGGGGTATGTGCAATTGGGAGGAGGGTGGCATCCATACACTGTCACTCCATGGAGACAGGCGTCTCCCTCCAGCTGTCAGAGCTTTGGCAGGTGGCCCAGCCAGACACACGGGGCTACCCCACAATCCTGGAGTGTGACCAACCCGGAAGCTGATTCCCCACAGCCCCTGCTGAAGATGGTGGCACCCAGAGGCATGGCTGCAGCCGTTGCACATGAGGCTCAGCCAGACCTGTCAGGTCTAATGAAGTTCCTGAACCAGAAAGGGCTTCTGCTGCATGGAAGCTTCTGATGCATCCGGCACAGGGCCAGGTGGGCTGGGGCGGGAGGAACGATGGCAGGAAGGGCCGCATGTGGGGTGTGTGGGATGCGGGGGGCACCCAGCTGTGTTGTCTGCTGGCCACAGCATGGGCAAAGCCCCAGGAAGCCTGGTCTCCAGATGTGCTTTCTGTAGCGTGGGTTCTTGGACTTCGTGCTGGGGACTCAGGGAAAGCCCATTTTGAAAGAGAAAATGTTCACAATGGCCAAGACCAAGACCAAGAGGTAGACGGGACCCCAAGGAGCTTTCATTCATTCCTTCAGCCCTCTCTCCCTGAAAACCCGCCCCGGGCGGCAGCAGAAATATATTTGATACATTCATGGTTTAGAATGACACACACACACTCACATACCCGCACATCCGTCACGCCACCGCTTTGAAAAGTGTCGTTTACAAATTTTTTAATGTGGCTGTGATGATGACATTCTTACACACCAGAGAGGGATTCTCCAGAGGAAGAGGCAGCTGGAAGGGCTAATAGGATGGGGCAGACATTTATAATCCTCCTGTGACTCCCGGAGCACATAGGATAATCTGTCAGTCATTTAGGAACCACAGTGTCAGGCCATGGTTGTCCCTAGAGGAGGCTCAGAGACAGTTCACACCGCGGCAGCCGAAGCCCGTGGTTTGGAGCTGAGTCTCAGCTAAGCCAGCTGTCGGCGCCCAACACTGAGCAGCAAACCCATGGAGGGTGGGACCAGGGCCACTTGGGCCCCTCTTCTCGGGTCCCTGATGCTGACACCATCTGTGGAAATGAAGACAGGCGAGGGCAGGGCCTGTCTCTTGGAGGTGGTGGCAGGAGGGACCTGGGTGGGATTCTCCTCCAGATATGGCAAAGGAGGTGTGGACAGAACAGGCCACCACCTCCATGCCTAGGTACTGAACTTGAAATTGAACATGGTACCTGGCCTGGTGGGTGGAGAGACCAGGCCTGGAGCAGAGAAAGGCAACTGTCTTCTCCCATCGTGTCCTTCCTGGTCAGGAAGGTTGGACTTCCTCTTGTGACTGTGATGAGTCACCTGCACGTTCTTCCCAGGACCTCAGCATCCTTTTCTAGAGTATAAGCCACCATCTTTGTGATGGCTACGGTTTCTATCCTCTGTCTGGTTTAACCTCACTCTGCTCATTCATTTACTCGACACATTTATTGAGCATCTACTACGACGTGCTAGGCCTAGTGCTGAGCCTGGCAATCTTACGAATTCAGACAGACTTAGGCCTGAATCCCAGTTTGACCACTTACTCATTGTACCTTCAGGTGTTATCTAATCTCCCTGAGCCTCAGATTTTGTGAAAGGGGAGCAAAAATACATACCCTAGAATGCAGTTGTGAGAGTTCAATGAAATCATACGGACAAAGTGCTTAACACAGTGAGCAACAACCATAACTCTTCTTCCTCCATTCTCCTTCCCTTTCCCGAAGGCAGAGGTCCTTTCTCTGTGCTTCTCTGGCAACACCCAGCACACAGTGGGTGCCCCACAATGATGGGGTGAGGGACTCGAGACATTGGCCAGTGATGAGTCGGGGCACAGGAATCCCGTGCCTCCTGCTGGGGGAATCTCGCTGTGCTTTCCAGTCCTGGTTAGGAGCTTTCTGTCTGCAGATGTCTTTGGAGATGCTGTCGCTGTCTCATTTAAAAAAAAAAAAAAAATCTCTTTTGCTAGCAAAAGAGCAAACCAAGACCTGAGGGAATGGCAACTTGCCCATAGGGAGGATGAGCAGCAGAGCGGGAAGCTCGCTGGCTGAGTTCAAAGCATGGACACGCCACAAACAGCATGTGTGCCGCGGCCAAAACTCTGACATTCTCAACTGCTTGGTCCTGCCTCCTCCGAAGTCGTGGGGCTCACCCCTGCCCCATCAAAGCTGAAGGTTGTTGGCAAGAACGGGGCATCATGTAGGTGCCGTGAAAATGATCTGGAGTTAACAGTGATTTGGCGATCAGGGCTGTCAACTTAATGTTCATTAAACCACATGCATAATTGTGTTAACTGAGATCATTGTCATGTTGGAAAGAACTTGGGACAGGATGCTGGAATCTCAGATATAAATCAGGACATGGCTCCCAACGTACCGTATGACCCCGGGCCTCTCCCTCCCCCTCTGTCCACCCAGAGGTTGTGTGAGGAAATACATCGAGGCCCCCTGGGATTTAAAGGTAGATGGCTCTCAACAGACGCAAATGGCTTAAAAACTCAGCAAATCCGCTCCAGCTCTGGATGCTCTGGAGAGTGACAATCTGTTGACAATGAACTAGCTGGTTCCTAAGTTTAGGCCTGACTCTTGGCAGCTTACCCTGGGGGTGCTTGGGCTGGTGGGGCTGAGCCAAGGATACTCAGGCCGGTGCTTCAGCCCATGTGCAAGGCAGCTTGCAGAGTTACAAGCACATATTTGAGAGGAAAATCATTTTCCTTCGACAAAAGTCTGGCAGCTGCAGGAAATGTGGAACTATGGCTCTGGGGTTTTCCAAGTCCTGCCAGATTTTTCACTATTACCCAATGTGCTTCTGCACCAAAGTGGCGGGGAGCGAACCTTCTGATTCCCCCTTCAACCTCTTTGCCCTGTTTAGCGCCACTAGGCCCCTCAGTGGTCCCACATCACACCCCCAAACCCGCATCACGGAGGCTCAGGGAACCACAGAGCTTCTGTGTTGAAAGGATCTAGAGAAACTTGATTCTACTGGTCTTCACATCTTTTTCATTAGTTTTGTGAAAGAAAATGAAATCAGTAAAAGTGGCATTTAAAAAAAATAAAAGGTAATTATAAAGTCAACAAAGGAGCACAGAGATGCTGTTTTGCTGGACCCCAAACCTGAAAATTCAGAATTAGGGGTTTCAGTTATAGTCATATCAGCATGAGCATTCAGTTTATTTCTGAATTTGTTGTTGTTTTGGTGGTCATTAAGAAGACAAGTGGTCAGGCGCAGTGGCTCAAGCCTGTGATCCCAGTACTGTGGGAGGCTGAGGCGAGAGGATTACCTGAGCCCAGGGGTTCAAGATCGGCCTAGGCAACTTGGTCAGACCTTGTCTCTACAATATATATATTAAAAAAATTTGCTGGGCATGGTAGCACACACCTGTAGTTCCAGCTACTTGGAAGGCTGAGGCAGAGGATCGCGATTGCCTGAGCCCAGCAGGTTGACGCTAGGGTGGCCGTGAGCATGCCACTGCACTCCAGCATGGGCAACAGAGTGAGACTGACTCAAAAAAAAAAATGAAGGCAAGTAGCTACAAATGGTAACAGTGTTTAGTTAGCTTGCAATCTTAGGATACCCCTCAATTAAACAGAAGTGGCTATGAAGCATCATCTGAGGTCTGTTTAAAAACAAGTTCACCTCTCTCCGCAGTCCCTTGGAATAAACCACAGACTAGAGTTGGAGCATGCCTTTCCCATCTGCGTACCCCTGGTGCCCAGCCGAGCACCTAGCTCATAGGAACTTGATAAATGTTTGCTGAATGAATAGACACATGGTCAACTTACTTGATAATTTAATCTTGAAGATTGATAGGTAGATAGATAAATGACTGATATACAGATGCTCCATAGATAGATAGATGATTGATAAATGATTGATAGGAAACTAGATAGATTGATGACTGATAAATGATAGAGAGATATACTAATACTGACAGACAGGCAGACAGACAGAGTGCGAAGTGTAGCTATGTACATAAGTTCCCACTGGAGAAATATGAGCAGAACTGGTGTAACATCTGCATCACTTGCTTAAATGGAAACAAATTGCCCCCCACTTCGGCTCTACCTTGCCCTATGTGAACAGGGATGCTAACAATGAACACTGGCTTTGATCCTGCAGTTGAGGTCAACTCTCTAGAGCAGACCTTTTTAGCATCAGGGACCGGTTTCATGGAAGACAATCTTTCCACGGATGGCAGAAGGATCATCAGGCATTAATTTCTCATAAGGAAGCCGGGCTCAGTGGCTCAGCCTGTAATCCTGCGCCTTGGGAGGCTGAGGTGAGTGGATTGCCTGAGCCCGCGGGTTCGAGACCCACCTGGGCAAGTTGGTGAGACCTCATCTCTAAATAAATCAAAAAATTAGCCGAGTGTGGTAGTGCGCACCTGTAGTTCCAGCTACTTGGAAGGCTGAGGCAGAAGAATCGCCGGAGCCCAGCAGGTCGAGGCTGCAGTGGCCGGGAGTGGCCACTGCACTCGTCTGGGTGACAGAGTGAGACTCCAACTCAAAAAAAAAAAAAAATTCTCATAAGGAGCTGTAACCCAGGTCCCTCGCATGTACAGTTCATAATAGGGTTCGTGCTCCTATGAGAATCCAGTGCTGCTGCTGATCTGACAGAAAATGGAGCTCTGCTCACCCACTGCTCATCTCCTGCTATTTGACCTGGTTCCTAACAGGCCACAGACTAGTACTGGTCCACGGCCCAGGGGTTGGGGACTCCAGCTCTAGGGGATAGCAGAGTGACAAGGAGGGAGGATCCTGGGTGCTGAGTGACCAGGTGGAGCAGAGCTTCCCTGCTGGCCTGAGCCACTCACCTCCAGACCACCCTGTAGGAGGGAAATACAGTTCAGTGTGGTTAGGGTCTCTATTACAGCAGCTTATACAGCCCTATGTACAGCCTACCCCCTAACTCTAAACCCATCTGGAGCTCACTCCTCCATCATAGTCACCTTTGCAGAGGGTGTGTTTTGCTAAAACTTTGAAAGGCCAAGGTCGGGGTATGATATGTAGAACCCAAGAGGGAAAATTAGAGCCCTCTGGCCAAGGAGCCAACCTTCCAGAAGTCCAGGGACATATGCAGAAGGAACTGATATGGTGAGACACCAGCAGAAAAGGGAGTAGCTTTCAGGGATGCTGAGGAAACATACCCAGGGGGTCTCACGGGCCTTTCATAACCCATAGCTTTGATCACTCACCCTCAGTCCCAGTCAAGTTCTGAACTCAGAAGGATAGGAGCCATGTTTCAAAGAAGCAGTGTTTTTAGTCCTCATATCCAACTCTTCCTTCTGTCCAAGAACTTCCAAGGCTTCTCTTCATCCAGAGCATGTATGTGCATGTGTGCGTGTGAGCGTATGCATGCCCCGTGGGGGCTAGACAGGAAGGGTTGAGGCTGACGGTTTAAACAAGGTTCCCGTCTGGATGGTAGGCTCTAACTTTATTTTGTATGTTGTGCCCATCATCCTGCTGGGATGAATTGTAACACTCACACTAGACTTGGCATTTTCTCCAGGCCTCAGGGTGCAGCCCTCACTGGGTGATTTCCCCTAGGGTGTGGGAGCCTCCCCCAGCAAGCAGCCCCTTTTCAGCCCAGGCTTTCCATCTCCATCTCCAACATGCAGATGCCACGGAGCCAGCAGTCTGGCTCTGCTCGCTGCTCCTCGGGGCTGCTCACTCCCAGACTCCTTGCCTTTCTCCTGTTTGATCTTGCTGATGCTGACAGGAAACCCCAGGACTCTACGAGGGGACTTTGATCCATGTAATAGAATCAGGCAGAGGGAGACACTAACACATGCCGAAAGCCTTTTCGGCTGGCTTGGGCTCAGGGTTCAGGGAAGCATGAGCTTGGATGTTTAATGATGGCAAATTCTGGAAAACCCAGGGAATAAAAACTGAAAGATATAAAATAAGACGAGATTATCGCTGAATTCTTGTAATTGTCTGACAAGCCCCTCTGGGGATGCAGACAGTGACTAAGGAGGGACTCTGCCACAGGATGACGATTAGGGCTTGGCAGGCAGAGGTGCGGTTTACAGCCGGTCCTGGATGAGGTTAAGTGTTCCAATCCGAGTGTTTTCTATCACTGGTTTTGTCAGTTGTTTTCCTCCCACCCCCCGCCCCAGAACTTGTTAGCATGAGTCAAGGAAGAGGATGTTGAGAACTTGGGGAAGTGGGCTGGTTCCCTCCCTTTAGTGGATCCCCGCTTGGAAGGGCTGAGCTGGTCCCAGCTCTGCCCTAACCAGTCATATGAAGGGATACAGCTTTTCTTCTGCCTCTGCAGGCCTCGGCCTCCTTGCCGGAAGTGTGGTTCCAGTCGCTTCTCTCCAGCTCTGCTGTGTGGCATGTGTAGAGTTGGCTTGTCCTTTCCTTTAACTGCGAGTCTGCTGCTCTGTGCTAGACTCTGTGGAGCCCAGGGAACGGGCAACTTTGGGGGGCCAGGGGTCCTGCTGAGGCTGAGGTGGTGTTCTGAACACTACAGGAGCTGGCCCTCAGTGCACTGTCCAGCTCTTTCCTGGAAATGGTCTGACTTCAGCTGGCTGGGTAAACTTGTACATGGGACTCAGTTTCTCTGACTTTTCCTTTTTTTCATCTGTAAAATGGAATTTGTGAGGATTAAATGAAGTACCCCACAAAAAGTGCTTAGCAGAGTGCTTGGTACAATTTATACGTACCACTACTATTCTTTCCCAACTTCTCAGGCCAACACTCTCTGTTACAAACTATATCTCGCCTCTGTATTCTTCAGCATCTCCTTGGCCTAGGACTCTGAAACTAAAAGTGTCAATCTCTGTTAAGATGATGTGATTCACCCATGGTGAGGAAAGCTTCTTCTCTCATCAATAGTGACCAGGCTTTACAGTATTCATTTTGCACATTTATTTCCAATTTTTCAGCACCCTTGCAGGTAACGTATTATTTCCTTCATTTTACAGAAAAGGAGACTGGGTATCAGAGAGCACCTGAATTGACCAAGGCCACACGCTCAGAAAGGGCTAGAGTCAAGGTCTGCATCAAGTGGGTCTTGTACCAAAGCCTAGGACATAGGAAACACTGTTCCTCTGTTGAGCTCTTCAGCCTTCGCTCTGCCTTCTGACACCAAGTGCACGGGCAGCACCTGACGGGGGGCTGAGTGTGTAGGATGGGGCTTGTGGCCTTTGGTGGACCACACTGGCCCCACAGTCTGGGCAATGGACGCCGTGGGAAGAAACAGAGACCAGATAAAAAAACATCCAGCCACAGGTTCACTGAGAGATGATGGACCCTCACTCAGGTAGAACTTTAAATCTGGGCAAGAGCTGGAAATGTATCTCTTTGCTATCTACAAGGAAAGAACTTGCCAAGCAAAGGAATAATGTAAACAGGATTTCCCACAAGAACCTTTCATCCATATAATCCTGTCCAATTCAATAAACGTTTCATAAGCACTTCCTGGGTGCTGAATTGGAGAAGTAGATGAATCTGTCCCTTTCCAAAGGAGCTCACAGGACTAGCCTAGAGGTAAGCAATCTAAGAATGTGTGGGCTCTCTCTCCCCCCACCCCTCTACACACACACACACACACACACACACACACACACACACACACACAAATAATACATTTTAAAAATCTAGTTCTACATGAGTACAATGAAAAGAGGGATAAATTAGGTTAGGCAAGGTCCAAGAAAGCTTAAGCCTCAGTCAACAATTTTCAGACACTCATTCCTTTCAGAAGTACCTTTTATTTGAAAGATTAATCTAGTGATGAAAATGATTCCCAAGTTATTAAAGTAGGATATCAAAGGGCTGACATCGCCTCAGTTGTTGTCAGCCTAGTTGAAACTATTATGTGAGCATTAAAATAATAAGACTCCCCTCCTTTCTAGTCATTCTAGAATTTAGATGTACATTTGGTTCAAGGGTATCTTTCTCTCGGTCCAAGATAATGCAGATTCTCTGTAGGCCACGTGTAGAAAAGTTATGTTTTCCATTTTTCAGGGGGCCCCAGAGCATTTTGCAATGAACATTTCCCAGAAAAATGTGAAAATATGGCCCAGAAGGATTCCAGGTTAGGATCAAATGAAGAGTACATGGGACAGCACTGAATGGAGGAGCACTGGACCGTGAGGTTGGTGTGTATGTAACCAGCTCTCCTCCAGAGACAGGAGAGGCAGGGGTGAGGTGAAAACATCAGTCAGGAAATGGTAGAATTTAAGGACACATTGGCAAGAGGCAAGGAGGACAGAGCGAAGCACAGGCTTTGGCTCTGAGAAGCCTACTGTGGACAGTGGTTAGGAGGTGTGAACCCTCGGTGACAGGATGTTGGGGCCATGGGAGGCTGGGAACCAGTGGGTGCTCTTGGCGGTTACCTCCCCTGGTCTCTGAGCCCAAGTCAGCTCACTCCCCAAGCCCCCCTCTCTCATAAACCAACATCCCTTCTTGAGAGCTCACTCAAACCCAACTGCACTGACTCAGCAAGCCTGGGAAGCACCGAGAAACCTTTGGGGGAAATCCAAAGCCCTGATCTTCTTGTTCTGAGAACCTCCCACCACCGGAAGGAAGAAAAGATCACGAAACTCAGCACTTTCCAGCCTGCCATTCCTGTCCACCGTGGTGGCGCTGGCCAGAGGTTGGCGGATCTGCAGCTATTTTTACCCTCAGATTTCCGGAATCGTCGACCAATCCTGGTTATGTGACACCACAGTCAACTCAACTCCGTCCATAGTAATCACAAGAAATCTAAGCCACAATGTGCAGCTGCGCACGACCACACTCATCCTTACCCCGGACACATGGAGCCCCAGCTACAGAGTCAAGTACCAAGGCCCACGCTGGAGCAGAGGAAACCCCTCCCTGGGCTTTCCGAGAGTCACATGGATGCTCATGGTAGCCCACAGCCACTGCCTATCGGAGGACACCAAAGTTCAGGGTTTGTGTTTCCATCCTTCCAAGGGCCTCTAAGTTGGATGTTCCTGTGGTTTGTGGTGGACTGGGTCCAGAATAGTGTTTTACAGCCGCAAAGAGCTACTTTGTTGAAGGCTATCTTGCTCGACCCTGTTTTAATGCTTACCAATGCAACAATGATTTCCTTCCTCTTCCTCTAAGACTCCCTGAACGCCAGGTTGACCTACCTTTGGTTTCCATCTTCTGCCTGCCTTTCAGTCCACAGACTTCTTTCAGAAGTCCTAGATGCTGGTATATTCTGAGAAAGAACTACTCCCTCACAGTGTGGGTAGATAAGTGATGCAAGGACTGAAAAACATTTTAATCTTAGATAAAACTGTTTCTGCCTAGAATATATGTGAAAGAACCCTGTGACCTGTAAAGTTCCACTCAAGGCTTTTCCAGGCGAGGAGGGTGTTCTTGGATCATGAAAATTACCACAGTGTTCTCTTTCTCCAGTGGCAGCCAAGGGCTTTGAATTTTTCTCGGGTGACAGCTGGAAGAGTCAAAGAATCCTAGTCTATAAGTGTCATCTATAAGTGTCAGCAGTTCTTGTTGCTGTGATCAGAGTCTCGCCTACAGGCCCAAAGCTGGCCCAGTTGCTCTGTCACCATCTTCCTGAGGAGGAGGGCCTCTCTCACATTGAGTGTTTCTGCCTCCTCGTGACCAAAATTTTGTCAACTGAAAGCCACTGAATATCCAAGTCACCGTTTTCTTTCTCTTTTATTGACAAATGTTTTTTAAGCCTCAAAACACCACTAAATCATAAGACCTTCCCCCATTGGATTTCCCTCAGAAAATTAACTTGGATCAAGAAGGATTCAGTGTGAGTCGGACTCTAAATCTGCCCAACTCAGGGAGCTCAAATTTTGGCCTATAGCCCCTCATTCACAGGCCCAGCTTCCGGTGACCATTCATCAGAGGATTTGCAGCAGCAACTATTTTCTGTTTCAGTTACCGAGCTGTGACTCACCGACAGCAGAGTTACCCTGGAGGCTCACTGGCCAGGTCACTGTAGGGCTCAGAAGGCCAGGGTTGGTGGCAGTGGAGTGAGCCGAGGAGGGAGGAAGACGAGAGAAAAGAAAGCTACAAAAATAACAGACTTGATAGACCCACTGTTTCATCATGTAATATTCAAATACAAGACCCTGGCCCCAAATAGCCGCTCACTGACTGCCTTTTCTCTTTTTTGCTAGCTCCAAGAAACACCAAGTGAGAGGGAGTAAAATAAAACACCTCATTCATGAAAGCCTGGCCTAGGGGAGAAAGTTTGTGACTTGATAATCCCCGACAGCCCTCATTAAATCATGGCCCTGCAGGTGTGAAAGCTGCTAGGCCTGGAGCTGGAGCCAGTGGACTGTGTCAGTCCTGAGCCAGAGGACTGGAGCTCTGTCCCTTGATTCTCTGCAAGGCAGGATGGGTCAGCTTCCCAAGGTGACAAGGGGACAGGCAGGCCTGAGAGCAGTCTCAGTTCAGAATGAATGCTTATGGTAAAAAGTCAGAGACTTTTCTCTTAATTTGATGTATGTGTGTATAAATGCCTCATTTCTTCAATACAATTGAGTCCCAGATACCCTAAAACTGGTAAAAGGAGAAGAATCTCCCGGCTTTTGGCTTTGTCTTTCTGGTTCTTCACTTTCTTCTTAGGGGTAAGTCTTAACTGCTGTTTTCTGCATGTCAACTTCAGGAAAGCGCCCTCCTAGGCAGCAGGGACACCACACAGGATCCCACCAGCACCACCAGGCAGGAGATCCTGGATGTGACCCCAGGGAGCATCTCCGGCAGCAGGGGGAGGGGTCTGCACAGAGTTCCATCGCCTGCCCTTGGGGTGCCCCCCCCCACCCCAGCTCACAGGATCACGGATCAGTTTTATCCGGGAAGTGAGTGCACCTCAGGGCATGTTTGTCTGACAAAAGAACTGGTTTGCATACAGGGGATGGATTAGCTGCCACCATTGTAATGTGATTTTAAGACTGTCTTTAGGAAAGTTTAAGGTCAAAAAAGCCCTCCCATACTGCCGTTTCTGTCACTGATTCCTAAAATCCCTCAGCTAAGAATTTTGTTCATTTTGGTTAATATCACTGAGTGATAAATTGCAAGTACCACTGAGAATTATAGCACGTGAAATTATAGCACATAAAACACCAAGAGGGGACATAAAGGAGTGAAGGAACTCAGGTCTTGTCCCCAGTGACTCCCCCAGCAAACTGCTGATTGGCAAGACACAGTCAAAGAGAGAACTGACATGGAAAACAGCTTTCTTTGGGCAACCTCTCTGATCCTCAGCTTCTTTATCTGTATAATGGGGATGATGCTAATAAAAACAGCACTTAGCTCCACAGGATGGTTAAGAAAATATAATAAAGTCTGAAAATCTGGTATGAGCACTGCAAAATTATACTCTTCATGTGGAAATTTCCCATGGCACCTTTTGCCAGAAAACAGGATCCAGGGAGGTGCAACTCAGTGAGACCCTCCCAGGTGGTTTTGTTTATTAACCTAAGGCAGGACATGCTCCCCAGGGATGGCGGCCATGGTATTTACCCCAAGGAGTTGGCTTGATGAGGTCTTAGGCACTTGCTGCAGAAGGAAAATTTGGCAGCTGGGTCTCTTCACATACAAGTTGAACTTGTATCTATGAACTTGTATCTATGAACTTGTATCAGGTTTTCAATTTCAATATACATATCGAAGCCTTTACTTAGTGAAAATACTTACTTCGATTATATGAATATCAAATTATCACATGTACCCCCAAAATATGTACGTCTATTATGTATCAATAAAAAAATATATAATTAACTCTTTCACCTCATCAGCTAGATAGGACCAGTATTTGAGGAATCAGAAACAAAAACACAGAAGTCATTCAAAACAATCCAAACCATTGAAATTCAACCACCGTGTTAACACACTTTGCAAGCAGACTGAAGAAAAATGTAAAACTCAAGCTATTTCTAATGGCTTTTAGTTAAACAAAATAAACCTAGAGGGGAAAATAAAATTATTTCTCCCAAATGGAGTTTTTACAAGGGTAGAAAAATCAAATGCTTTCCTTAAACTCTACAAAGCAAACAAAACCCTTCAAAAGTCTGTGAGAAATGGCAGGTATTTAGGTGATTACATTTGAGTGGACATGTAAGAAATGTTTCTGAAAAACCAAGAAGCAGCTGGCCGGGACAGCATTCAGCAGAGCCATCAAGCTTGGATGGTATTAGAAATGCAAGCCTGGAGCTGCACACTTGCAATCCAAGGCTTGGAAACTGAATCCATTCTTAACTTTCCCCTACCCTCATCTCCCAACAGAATAAAACTCTAATGTCTTCAGAAAGCTGTAATTTTTGAGAAATAACAGGCAAAGTATTTGAAATCATTAGCATTTACCGGGATTTTCCTTCTCTGTTTTTCTAATTGACCTTCCTCTGTGTGTAAGTCAGCTCGGGCCGCCATAACAAAATGCCACACACACTGGGTGGCTTAAACAGAAATTTATTTTCTCACAGTTCTGGAGACTGGAAGTTCAAAATCAAGGTGTCAGCAGATCTGGTTTCTCCCGAGGCCTCTCTCTGGCGCTCAGATAGCTGCCCCTTTGCTGTGTCTGCGCATGGTTATCTCTGTGTTCACTCACATCCCTGGTATCTGTCTGTGTGACCAAATTTCCTCTTCTTACAAAGACATCAGTCAGGTGGGACTAGGGCCCATCCTAACAACCTGATTTTAACTTAATTCCCACTTTTCCTATCTCTCAATACAGTCCCATTCCAAGGTATCAGAAGTTAGGACTTTAACATAGGTATTGGGTGGGAGCCATAATTATTTCTCTACATTTTTGCACTGGGGAGATTCTTCTGTAGGCTCTCTTGCCGCTTGTCTTGTCTACTCTACCTGTCTTGGTTTCTATCTCTGTACCTCTTTGCCTTTCTGACCCCCATTCCTCAGCTCCTCTTTGTGTATTTCTCCCACGCGCAGCCTATGCCTTCTTATCCACCTCATTCTTCCTGTCTTTCTTCAAATATCTACTAAGTAATTTCTATATGCCTGTTATGAGTGATGGCAACAGAAAAATGTTGTTCTTGCCTCCAAGAATCTCTCATTCTAGGAGTTGAGAGGAGACTTGACCTCAGATCATCATAACATAAAAACAGCTTGCAATCAGCTCTGTAAGAGACTAGACAGGACCTACAGCCTGCAGGTGAAATCTGGCCCACCACCTGTTTTTATAAATAAAGTTTTATTGAAACACAGTCATGCCTCTTTGTGCATGCATTATTTGGGGCTGCTGTTACAAAGTCGTGCTATTGCAACAAAGACTATATGGTCTGCAACACCAGAGATATTTACTGTTTGACCCTTTACAGAAAAAGTTTGCTGACTCCTGGACTAAAGACAAATTTTATATGAAATGAAGCAGGAAGAAGTCCATCTGACTGCTGCATTTGTGGATATGTCACTGAGAAAGTTTCCACTGGGCTTTGGAGAATTATTAAGCATTCAAGAGGTGGAGGAGAATGAGGTTCTAAGCTACATGAACAGCAGGAACAAATGTGTGAGGCCACAGAAATTCAAGGCAAATTTAGGTCCTAAGTGAAGACAGAAGCCTGAACTTCATTCCGAGGGTATGGAACATCTTGGAAGGTTTTGGAGCAGAGGATGATGTATAACTAGCACATTTTGTGTGAAAGGCACTGCAGGGAATGCACAGATGTATTAGACTCAATTCCTGCTATCAAGGAGCTTATAATATGACAAGTACCCAAACAATTATAGTACAGGGCAGAATAATGCTTCTACAGTGGAAGCCTAGACCTGGAAAGTGATCAAAGAGGGATTCAAGCAAAGATTTCATGATCAGGTAGAGGATGAATTATTAGTGATGATAATAATAGTTAAGATTCACCGAACTTGTTGTATGAGTGAGGTCCTCTGCTAAGTACTTTACACACTACATCTCATTGATTCTCATAACAACCTTGTAAGGGGGATACTTATGTTATGCCCAATTAACTGATGAGGTAACTCAGTTAACTCAGTTGACTCCAT
Source organism: Tarsius wallacei (assembly GCA_963574415.1). NCBI lineage: Eukaryota > Metazoa > Chordata > Mammalia > Primates > Tarsiidae > Tarsius > Tarsius wallacei. Next base: position 39,545 of record CAUYQG010241908.1, on the reverse strand, counting down.
TGACTAATGTCATTCCCATTTAACCGATGAGGAAACTGAGACGAGGATGGGATTCGAAACCAAGTTAGATGTTCCCATACTCCACAATTCTAGTTAGATACTCCCATAATCCAAGTTAGATATTCTCATAATCCAAGTGAGATACCCCCATCTATGCTCTTCACCACTAAGGTGAGAGAAGCAGCACAGAGAGACCTATTAAAAGACTTTTGCAAGGCTATCAGTTGGAGAAAAATGAACAGGAGGATTTAAGAGTCATAGTTTATAGTTAGTATTTGAGTAGGTTACAATTTTTTAAAAAAATGGAAACACAAGGATAACTGATGCCTCAGCACTTGACTCCAATGTGCAGATTATAAAGGAATCAATTCCCGGCTGGTCCTTTGGGTGCAACGTTCATCTCTGTCCTTCCAGGTGGGAACTCTGGAGGGGTTATTATCAATAGCGTATGCTCAAGTCATATTTTGTGCTTTACATTTAAAAGTACCACAAGGTTAGTGACATGATTGAGGATTACCAGTATTACAGATGATGAGGAGGAAGCATCTGGAAGAAGCCCCTCTGGCCCTCCTTTCCCCCACAGGGTGCTGACAAGGCTCCCAGAGACGCCTGAGAGGCCACGTGGTACGAAGAACCACAGCTGAAAACCATGGCCGAGCAGGAGGCTCAGTGCATCAACGAGAAGACATCCTTCAGGCAGCAACTCCAGTGGGTGATAAAATAGATGCTCTGCAGCCCTGACAACCGCAGGGAGGCAGTGGGGCCTCTTGGCTACACCGGGTCCTGGGGAGAAAGGTCAGGAGCTACCACCCAGGCTACAAGGGAAGACAGAGTGAATTCAATGCAGGGACTCAGTAGCTCTGAAACACCCCCTGGGGTTCCCCACATACCACTAGGTCCTAAATGACAAGCTGCAATTACAGTAAAGTGCTAAAGTTATGAGTTTGTTCTAAACATTCTTCAACAAAGAACATTCAGTGAAAAGGAACCCTGGGCAGTTATGAACCTTTTTTGCTGGGTAAAAACCATAAGGTTTCCAACCAAGAATGTGTTGTCTGTTTGGGCCTGGCCTTTATTCTTTCAGACGGGTGCCAGTGGCATGCATCTCAAATGAGCAGTTGTCTGTGGCCCCAGAGTCTGTGGCTGAGCCATATCTAATCAGGTTAAGCAGCCGTTCATCCCAGCTGTCAGCTCTCTGGAAATCAGAACATTATCTGCAACCACACACAATTCGAATAGAAGTTTGGCCCTTGGAGGCCTGAATCTCCAACTACCCCCTGACCCTGCTGTGGGGGCCCCTGGTTTTCTTTTTTCCTACGTGACTATATACAATGGTAGCAAAGCTATTTTAGGGATTAAGACAGCTAATTGCAGATTTCCATCATGGCCAGTCACTCAGAACACAGGTTTGGAGCATGCATTGGTGGTCTTTGCCTACGGGGATGGTTTTGGCTCATTTGCCTATGAAATCACTTGTCCACACCCTGAGTCCACAAAGCTGTTAATTGGGGGCTCTTCCATGTGGCCCACTTGGACCTGGGTGTGAGGAATTTGGTGGAATATAGTTGAAATAGTGTGTGATGGTTTCTTGGCCCTACAAGCACAGCTAGAAGGGCCTTTACAAGCTGTCTATTCTGCCTGCTTTACTGAATAAGGAAACCCAGCTCAGAAAGAGTCTCAGAGTTGGAGGCAGAAGTGGAGTGAGGCACCATGTCTCCTGGCTCTCTTTCTGGTGCTTTCTCTTATGAGGTGTCTACACAACTCGAACATGTTGCTTAAAAGCATAAGGGAGGCAGTAAGACAGGCTTAAATCCAGGTTTAAATCCAGGCTTCCACACGTACAGTAGTGACCTTGAGTGAATTATTTAAGTTGACTGAACAGTAGTTGTTCCATCTAGAAAATGGGGATAAAACCTGCTGGTCAGGCTGGTCAGTTAATTAAACAAGATAATGACTGAAATGACAATAATAATGACAATGCCTGATATTCAGTAAATGGCCCCTCGAAGTGCTTGAAGTGTGTCTTTGTTCAGGCTGCTCTAAAAAAACACCATACATTGGGTAGCTTATAAACAACAGAAATTTATTGTTCACACTTCTGGAGGCTGGGCAGTCTGAGATCAAAGCACCAGCAGATCCAGTGTCTGGTGGGAGTCCACTGCCAGGTTCACAGTCAGCGCCTTCTCTCTGTGTCTTCACCTGGTGGAAGGGGAGAAGGAGCTCTCTGGGCCCTCTTTTACAAGGGCATACATGAGGACTCTGCTCTCATGACCTACTCATCTCCCAAAGACCCCACCTGCTAATACCACCACCTTGGGGGTTAGGATTTCAACAGATGACTTTTGGGGGAACATAAACATTCAGTCCATTCCAGTGTCCCTGTTACTCTCGTAATGATACGTGACTCCTTTCGCTGAGAGCTCTTCTCTACCTAGGAGGAGATTCACTGGAAGTCGATTTTCATGCAACTCCTCCCTGCTACCTGAGCACTTCCTGTCATTCCTAAGAGGTGGTCTTCACAGGGCCAGTGAGACCTAATCCTGGGAAAGGGGGGACTTAGAGGGATCCAAGAAATTCAGGAGAAAAATATCTGCTATTTCCCCCCAAGAGATTAGAGATCTTCCCGCAATGAAAATAAGCCCTCTGGATTATTTCACCTTAGAATAGAGTGAATGTGCAGGATGGTGTGCTCATCCACTACTCGATGACCTTGGCCTCTCCAGAGGAAGCAGTTTGTGTATTTCTACCACCGGCCCCCCGGACATGCTACGCAGAGCAACCTGCAGTAGCCAGGTAGAGCTTCCCTCCTCTGGTGAAGCACTGTTTTCACGAGTGAGGAAAGGACAGGTTCTTCCTTTGCTCATTTCATCCCAGCTCCAGAGGCAGCATCTTGAATTACTATCAGAAGAGTGAATTTCCGGGTTGGGGACAGTGGTAGACACCTTGCAGGAGAAGAGGGTCTTCAGTGGGGATATTCTTTTGGAAAGATAATGTGGCTAGAAACAGAGAAGGGAGCTGTGAAGAGGGGAGAGAAATCAAGCAAGCATTTGGGCAAGGAGCTTGTCTCAAGGGAGTCAGGAGACGAGACTGAGGAAGGGCTCTGTGCTGAGGGCTTCCCAGGATTCTAGGCAAAGCCAGGGTAGGGCCACCGCCCGTGGCCTCACCTCACGGAGAGCATCTCCTCTGCTCTGAAAAGCTGTGGAAAGCTCTACCTGGTTTGTGCTCCTCGGATTTTTTCCAATCGCCATGTGGAACTGCCAACATTTTCCACATTAAGAACAAATCAAAAGAGATTTTTCACTAAGCGTGAGTTAGTGGACGGGAATGAGAGCAAATCAAATTCATGCAAAAATAGAGGAAATTAATTTTTAAAAAGCCCAACCAAACACCCTGTAATTTTCAGTGATTTCCTTTCAGGGAAACTGTGACCACTGTCACTATAAACAAAGCAGAGAATAAATAAATAAAAAGGGAAAGAAGGTTGTGTTTTTTTCTCCTTGCCTCCCTGATGGATGGTTTATAGAGGCCTCAGGATAAAAGTCAGCCTCTAATCGTTCCCAGATGGCGCCTGCCTCTGCTCCTGCTTCAGTGTTTCCCCACGTGCCTCTACCCCAGCCTGCCAGACACACCAATGGTGACGGGAGCCGGACTCTCACCCCCTTGGCTGTGGCCACAGCCAGAGGCAGAGGGGCAGGAGAAGGTTGAGACCACCAGTGGGAGGGGCAGACAGCCACAACAAACCCATTCTCACCATGGAAGGAGCTGCCTGAGCCAGCACCTCACCTTTCAGGGCACAACTGGGCCCCTGGTGGCCTGGCTGTGATTCTAGCCCTGGGGGCCGGCTACCAAGGAGCTTGTGTGCTTCCTCCCTCTTGGGATTACCTTCCTCAACTGTGCCCCTTGCCATGCTCCTGGGACCCACTGAGTCCCACCTCCGAGGAGGGGGCCTGGCTGGATGAAGTCCTTGCCTGACTCTTCCAATACCCTGCTCGTGTATAGCATCTGGACTGCTTATTATTAGTAGTCTAAACCCTTATCTGAAATGAGGCAGGGTGTTCATCATGAGAAAGTCACTGTCTCAGATCATCTTTGCCCCTGTACAGGCAGGGCTGGGGGTCCCCAGGGATTGTCCTCAACTGGTACCACTGACCCATCTGCTGGGAGTCTCCTCACCCCATGTTGCCACCCCTAGTGACTCGGCTGCTCATCTGCTTCCATAGATCTCAGCAGGTTGTACTGGTAGAGCACATGACTCCAGGGTGACCACTTAGGAAGTGTCTTCTGTCTCCTCTCCCCTGCTCCACATCCCCAGAACGAAACTGGAATGCCACATGAGTGGGTCCCCTCCTGATCCTTCAATAACTGGGATTTAGCAGAAATGAGTGTTGGACATGGAGCCAGATTTCACCTCTATTCTCACCATCTTGGCTTCTCCATGGACTATTTTAGGAATTAAGACCCTTTTACCAGACTAGATGTTCCCTTTGTATGTGAGAAGGCACAAGCTTTTCCTCTACTAAGAACTTGAAAATAACTTTTTAGATGCTGAATATCTCTTGCAAAATAAATATCATGATGAGTTGGGGTAAATGAATCAGAAACAGATGGATAAAATTTCTCTGGAATATACAGAATTTCAGCCCAGAGGGAAGGGGCAGGGGCAAAAGCATTTTGGGTTTCCATGAGCTCAAAATATAAGGAAAGGGACTTGAACCACTTGACTGATCCAACCAGCTCATCTGGGAGCATCAAGTTCAGCATCAACAGAAACGTTTGTGCAGCCTCCAAGAGGCACAGTTATCAAGAACACAGAGCTACTATCAAGTTTCTAAAACATGGCTTCTGAAAATAAGCTGTTCTAATTTACAGTATACCTTCCCTGAACCACTCCCGCGGAGCACTCCCCTGCAGCACTTCCATGGAAGATGGAAATTGTTTTGGAGATGACCAATTGCTGGGTTTGGCATCCATTCTGCAACAGTTAGATGTATGCACAGAGACCCTGATTGGTGGGGTGGGAGTGTGCTGGGTGGTGGGGGCAGATGCATCAGTGGTTTCAACAAGAATGTGAAAATACTATATTTTGTGACAAAGTTGCTCCAGGGTAGGCAGATTGCTCACAAATCGGTTACAGATTTCCCTGAAATACGTAGGGACGTCCATGTAGATGGGAATTTGGAGCCCAAATGCATCTGGAGTTTTGTTACGCTCAAAACGGAGTTGGAGATGATGGCTGGTCCCAGCTGTGGCCCCTGGGCCAGTGCTCACCCTTCCGACATGCCCATGGCCTGTGCTAGTTGCACATCTCCAGGGTGGCTTTGCAGAGTTCTGCAAGGAGAGTTACTGCCTCCTTAGTTCTCCAGTCTGCCCTGTGGTGTTGTCTACCCTCCCAAACGGACCACTACCGTGTAGCTATCTTCATTGTGCAAAGGAGAAGCCTGCTCTCTTCTTGGGTCATGATATTTTGAAAATGATGCTGAAGGGCAAAACAATTGGGGATCACTCAGAATTTGTCCTAACTTTAACTTTTCAGACCCTCATCATAGGCCTAACTGTGGTCCTTCCTAGAAAATCAAAAGCATTACTCAATCTACCAATTCACACTCAACACATATAAAATGGGACTCTGTTCCCATTATGGCCTTAGTACTCTCATCTGAGCCAGGGGGACTGGCATCTCCTCAAGATGAAAATCTCAGATTCCTCCTCAATCACTTCCTCTTGCTCATTCCTTAGATCCAGTCCATTAGGAAGTCCTGGAAATGTAACTCCCAGGCCCAAAATACGTTTTGAATCCATTTCCTGCCAGAGCCCCCTCCAGGCACCAGAATAGTCTGGCAGGACCATCTCACAGTCACCTCCCAAGCGGCCTCTGCCATCGCTTATTGTTCTTCCTGCCTTTCTACCAGTTCATCCTCAACACAGCTGACTCAGGGGCCATCTCTTTCTTAAAACATAATTCAGAAAATGTCTGTCATTTCTCTGTATAAAAATGTCTAGTGGATTTCCACTGCAGTTAAAATTAAATCCAAACTTCTTACTGTGACCTCTGAGACCTTGCATGATCCAACCCTTGTCTCCCTCAACTCCCTCCTTATTTCTCCTCTGTACCCAACTCTGTCTTTCCTGGGATCCAGCTACCAGGCCCCATCCCAAATACCACTGCCCATGTCAAGTCTTTCATACATGCACATCACCAAATTAATCTCTGCAGCCTTTATATCACTGGTTCCTTCTCATTCTTTGAATCTCAGGTTGAAGGTCTCCTCCTATTTATTTATAGATCATGATAATATTCTCAAAGCCCCAAGATCTTAATGTAACTCAGTCATTGAAGAGTTTTTTGGCTGCAGATCTCAATTTCTGTTCAGTCTGTGACACTTGTTAGCATGAGGATGCACACTAGCATGTGTATGTGCATGCACACAATACACACATTCACCTGACCCCTGCAAGGAGTGTGCTGGTGAGGAGGTGGATGATGGTCCCAGACCTGGGGATCCATGACCAGATTCCCACAATGAAAAAAACAAGTGTAGCCCTGGATCTTTGCAGCACAGAATACTCTGCCATGGGGGTCCTGTGAGCAAGATCCTCTTTCCTCTGTCCTGGGGGTGAAACATGAGGATCCTGGGATGGCAGCTAGGTCTGTGGTGAGTTGGTGATAGGGAGCATTCCATTGCACTGGAGGACAGGGCAGTGATGTTTTGATTGACCCTCTGGAGCATAAAATGGGGGAAAGAGAGTAGCATGAAGGCCTGATTTAGGACAGACAAGAGAGGAGGTGCCTCTTAGATGGACATTTGATACTCTCTCCTATAAACTATCTCCACTACAAAACAATACATGCTCCCTGGAAAGCATGTGTTTATATATGTAATATTTTAAATATTACAGAAAATTAAGATCTAGGGGAAATGAATTTCCAAGAGTGCTCTTATCCAAAGATGACTATTGCTAATATTTTGATGCATTTATTCCTGCCTTTTCTTTATGCGATTTTTTTAGTGTTACACAGTAGTCATCATACTGTGCAATCAACTTTCTATCCTGCTTTTTCCATTTAACTTTGTAACCTTAAGCATTTAAAAAAATTTATTTACTTATTATGGAGTTGTGTGGTACAAGTGAGGAATTACTGTACAAGTAGGCTGCATTCAGGTGAAGTTTGGGCTTCTAGGTGACCCTCACTCCCCTTGGCAGTGGACCATATACCCTTTGTTTTATCATGTGCCCCTTCCTTCTTCCTCCCTTCCCCCACCCCAGCAGTACCCAGCAGCTGCCTATCCCACCCTTGAGCTAATGTGACTAGTGATCAGGGTCCATTTAGGAGTGAGAACATGTGGTAGTCAGTTCTTTTAAGCATTTTTTTTATGTTACTACCTAGTCACCGAGCATATCATTATTAAAGGCATGGATATCCTCAATATTCAGTTTATCTTTCCCCTAGAATATAAATTTGCTTTATCTTGAATAGTTCATTATTACACATAAAATGGTGATTTTTTTCTTTTTTTTGAGTTGGAGTCTCACTCCATCACCCAGGCTGGAGTGCAGTGGCATGTTCATGGCCACTCCAGTGTGGATTTTGGTGGATTTCCGCCTCAGCCTTCCAAGTATTCCAATTTTGGAATATTTGCATTCTGTACTTGAGCATCCCAATTCTGAAAATCCAAAAACCAAAATGCTCTAACGATAATTTCCTTTGCACATCATGTCAGCGCTCAAAAAGTCTTGGATTTTGGAGCATTTAAGATTTTGGATTTTCAGATTTGGGATGCTTAGCCTGTATTATTAGAAGAAACAGACTTTCTCTGGCTGAATTCTACAACTTAAACACAGACTATGACCTTATACTTACCAGACACTTGAACCAAGTAAATAGCTATCCAATTTGGAGAGTACTTTTATGTTTTGTTTTTGTTCTAGTTCAGGTTTTTATTTTCATTTAAAAATGTTTACACAAGTCCAATTATTTTTTTCACACTAGGTTTGCTGGGCTTTTGGAAAATCTTTTGTTTGGTTAGTGACAAAATTTGAAAAATATCATTTGGGTTTGGTTTAACTTTTGATGGAAGAGATCAACTTTGGCTGGTTTGGGGTTCAGTTCAAAGCCTGCCCATGGACTATGATACTTTTTCTCTGTTGTTCACCAGGGTGAGCGGGGCAGGGGAGGACAGCAGCATCCTAGACATAAGTGAAGTTGCACCTACTGCAAGTTGCTGGGCCTTAGGCTCTGCATCAAAAAGTTACTTGAAGCCGGGCTCGGTGGCTCAGCCTGTAATCCCGCGCCTTGGGAGGCTGAGGTGAGAGGATTGCCTGAGCCCGCAGGTTCGAGACCCGCCTGGGCAGGGGAAACCTCATCTCTACAATAAATCAAAAAAATTAGCCGGGCGTGGTAGCGCACGCCTGTAGTTCCGGCTACTCGGAAGGCTGAGGTGAAGGATCGCCGGAGCCCAGCAGGTCGAGGCTGCGGTGGCCGGAAGCCGCCACTGCACTCCAGTCTGGGCGACGGAGTGAGACGCCAACTCAAAAAAAAGAAAAAAAAAAAAAGTTACTTGAAAACTGTGGCCTGCAGGCATCCTGAAACATAGCAGTATTAGAGGTCTCAGGATCACATGCCTCACATTGTAGAACCATGGCAGAGACAGTTTTTGTTGTCATTTTTAAAAAATAAGCAGCATAAGAGCTTTATTCAAAAACTCCCTCAGGTGCCCAGAAAAGCTTACAGCAGAATCACATCTCAACCTAAAAGTTCAGCAGATGTTTGTTCTAAATTAACGTCCATTGATGAATTTTAACTTCCTGACTATTTCATAACCTGACTATTTCATAACCACTGAATTTGTAGAAAATGTCAGAGTCATCTACTACAATATTACTTTTAGATATATTTTCCCAATTACTTTGAAATACAGATGTTAAGTAATTTCTAAGTCACCTGATGACACGAGGGCACCAGAAATACCCCTGGGACTCCTGATGTCTGATGTCCTGCTCTGACCACTAGAACTTTCTCATCTTCAGGAGGGTGGATATGTTACTTAATGGCATCCCTTAATTCCCTGGTAAGACCAAGGTGATCCATCACTCAAATGATTAGGGTGTTGTTTTCTCACCTTCCTTTTTGGCAACTCAAATATTGAACAGAGATTTAAGTCCATAACGCTAAAGAACAACTAGTAAATAAATGTGCTGTGATTTTATTTACATTGCTTTTTTGGCGTTAATTATTTACTCTTGGGATCCTAGTTTCCCAGGCCACTCTAGCAAATTAGCACAGGTGGAGGCTCCAATAATGATAAGAATCCACATTTCACTGGCTCTCACCTCTGTGTTTAGACAGGACTTCTGCCCTGCTAAGTCTCTCCTGAGTGTTTCTGGGAGTTGTACCATAGATGCAGCCCATGGGGAAGCAGGTTCTCTTATGTCATTGGAGACTGTTGAGGGCTCCCACCACTGTGCTGCTTCCAGATTTTGTTAGAGAAACATTTCTTTCTGTTTTCCTTCAGCCTTCTATCTCCTTAGGTCCCAGAAATGAATTCATGGGCATTTCAGAGGTGACAAACCAGAACGACAGATTTCAGGCTCAAACTCTATTCCAAACTGTGGCTAATTTCTGACCACTATGGGTGTTTTTTAACTGACTCAAGTTGACCCCATATGGCTGCCCCATACCTTGGGCTGTGTTCTTCCAACTGTTCCTTGTTTCTTCAGTCACATATGCCCCTGATGGCCCCCCCATGAGCTTCCCAGACACACTCAGATGAATCCAAATTCCAACTTAGGCTTCCTGTTTTAAGGTAATAGTGTCTGTGGGTAAATGAAAATATCATGATCTTAGAGCTTGAGCTATCCATCAGTTTATGAGATGAATATAAATCAGTCACATTAAATAAGTAACAACAAATCACACTGTAAACTATAAAGTGCCCTGTGGATAACAGATTGATTTGCCAAAACTCAGTTTGACACATAATCTGCTTTCACTACAGTCCTTATTTGGGAAGGGGTCATAGGGATATAGGGTCCACTCCTGCCTTTGATTAGGCTGAATAAACCTGACTAAAATCATGTTTCTGTGAACTACTTATAGACAATAATTCACAGTGCATGAAATGGCTCCCACAGTCTTTGAGGGTTTTTCCTTGTTCTCAATTCTAGTTTTGCTGAGGCTTTCTAAAGCCAATTCCCGAAGCTGGTTTGTGCGAGGGGGTTCTAGGAACCGTGTCTTTCAGAGCAATAGTGATGTCCTCCCCTGTCCCCCACCTTGCCCCATAATTTCCCCTGAGACCTGCCTCTTAAGCACCTAGGAGTAAGCCCTTCACGCGGCCTCTCTCACTGTCATAAAGCCTGCCATTGTTTGATGCAATTGTCATTTATGGCAAATTATCCAGGAGTAAGATTAGATTGCTTACAGAGTCAATCACAATTCTTCCCATCCCTTACAGGCATCAGAATTCTATTCTCCCTCACTCGAATCTGGGCTTGTAGAAAGTGATATTCTGGAACTTCTAAGGCCAGGCTTTAAGAGATGTGGATGCTTCAGCTTTCATAGAGCATTGAACTACCCAATGTAAGTCAGACTACCCTGCTAGAGACAAAGGTCCCACCAGCTCTCAGCTTATCCAGCTATAGCAGCTAAAAGGCCAGTCATGTGAGTCTTTCTTGATTTAGTTAGACTCAGTCCAGTCTCCAGGTTATAGAATCATGAGCAAATAAATGGTTCATTTTAAGCCACTAAGTTAATGGATGGCTTGATATGCAGAAATAGATAATTGGCATGCCATCTGTAGTAGCTTGCATATATTAACTTGAAACTTACCCGGAAGATGTGAGAAAATTTGCCTATGAAACTCAGGAACCATCTGGCAGAAACTATAATGAGAGCCAACCTCTCCTCCTAGAGATTTCAAGATGTGAACGTTAGTCAAGATGAATCCAAAGCCCAGGGAGAAGAGAGTGCAACAAGTCTCCTGAAATAAAATCAGTGGAGTGGCAGTGATCAGAGCTCTGGACCCACATAATGACCACAGTGCATCCTGTACTAAGGCAGTAGCCTCGGGCAGAGGGACTCTCCAATTCCCTACAGAGCTAGGTTCTGCTGGGAACAGCCCAAATGACACATTGGAGTTCCTACAACATGTAAGGAAGGGGAGGCTGAGGGAAGCATGGGGTTGATATAGAGACTCAATATACTGGGGCCTCAAGCACTGCCCTTTGAGACAATACAGGAGGGTTATATTTTGACTACTAAGCTGTAAAGTTAGACATTGTAGCTGCATTACTATTACAATTTTCTTTTGAAAAGTAGATATTCCATCTTCAGGTAGAAAAAATTGTTGAAAAATTAAACAGTAACAGAAGTTGTAAAGAAATATGGTCCCATTCATAAGCGGTGTCACTTTTTCTTGCCAAGTGTATAGCAGAACACAAAGAACGATTTTTAGCTCATGAGGAAAATTGTTCATAAAATTCCCACACCTAGTGTTTAAAACAAGTCTTTGCCTTCTTTGAATACATGAGTGGTTAAAATATTGATTTTCTTCAAAAACAAAGCATCCAAAAGAAGAGTGACTTGGTTTTCTTCTGGGGTGTGTGTTTTCAAAAAAAAAAAAAATCAACAAATCAGAACACAACTCCCCCTCACCGAACTTGAACTCTAAATGTGTGCTTAAGGGAGACAGGGCTGACAGCCCAGGGACTTGAAGGTCCCATTAGCAGTCGTCCACACCCATTACCCTGTCTCTCTGGATTTCCTTTCATGCCACTGTTTCAACACTCTTTGCAAAGAGAACTGACAGACAGATTCCGAAATTTACATGCAGATCCTTTTTGATAATAAAAATGCTTCAAGATGTGGCTGGAAAGGCCGGGTGGTTGATTTCTGGGGCTATGAAAGGCCCTTACCAGTCTCAGCCTTGTTTCCTACAGTGTAGTGGCACCTACAGCTGGCCCGCCTGACAGCAGTGACCCCCTGCCTCCTCGGCAGTAAGGGATTCCAGAAGAGACTATGTGACCCAGGAAGACGACTTTCTTAGAAGTCAAGGTTCAGAAGGTGGGAACGGGCAGTAGGGGCTTTAGAAGGCAGAATGTGTAGACAAGGTGGGCTTGAAAATCCTGTCTAGTGACTCCCGTTATGGCTGGAGTTCATCCAATGACTATGAAGGGGTGTGGAGTAAAGCAGAGGACATTTACCCATTGGCTCATCCTGTCATGTCACGGTTGTAAGGTGGGAGGGCCTGCCGTCACATCACGTTCCTGCCTACAAATCTTCCAGGCCTTTTCCTTTAGCTTTTCCCAGGGAGATGTCTCTTTAGCACAGATTTTTCTTAACCTGAGATTAATATTTCAGGGGTTTCTTGAATCTGGATGGGAAAATAAGAACATCTTTATTTTACACCTCAAGTTGAAATTTAGTATTCCTTTCAAATGTGGTCATTATTGCTGGCAGAATCACAGATATGTTCATATTATAGGTGCATGTATCAGGAAATATTTTCTATATTTATGATAGACTACTAAAGTTTGTTACTTAAGGTCTTAATATAGAAGTGCAAACAAAACTTTATCACACACTTCCCAGCCATTAGGATGACTACTATCAAAAATAAAAATAACAGATGTTGGCAAAGATGTAGAGAAAGTGGAACACTTGCACACCATTGGGAATGTAAAATGGTGCAAAAGTTGTGGAAAGGAGTATGACGGTTGTTCCTTAAAAACATCAAAACATAATTACTAGAGGATCCAGAAATTCCACCTATGTGTCTATGCCCAAAATAACTGAAAGCAGAATCTCAGAGATATTTGTGCACCCATGTTCATATCAGCATTATTCACAATAGAAGCAATCCAAGTATACATCAACTGAACAGATAAAATGTGGTACATACATTCAGCAGAACATGATTCAGTCTTAAAAAGGAAAGAAATTCTGACACCTGTTATAACAAGGATGAACCCTGAAGACATCGTGCTAAGTGAAATCAGCCAGTCACAAAAAGACAAATACTGTTTGATTCCACTTACATGAAACACCTGAAATAGTCAAATTTATAGAGACAGAAAGTAGAATGATGATTGCCAGGGACTAGAGGCAGAGGGAAATGGGTAGTTAGTGTTTAATGGGTACAGAGTTTCAGTTTTGCAAGATGAAGAGCTCTGGAGATGGATGGTGATGGTTGAACAACAATGTGAATATATTTAATAAAACTGGAATTATACCCTTAAAAATTGTTTAAAAAAATTTTTTTTAAAGCTGTCCTAAAAAGAAAAAGAATCCCCCAAAAAACTGCATCACAAATTTGGCTTTAAAAGAATATTGTTGTATTTTGATATTGCTTGTTTCCTTTCTAATCTTATGTGTTTTATTTTATGTATTTAAAACACTATTCTGGGAAGAGGCCCCTTGAGACTGCCAGCAGGGTCTGCAGCACATAGGTTTGAGATCCCCCAATTCAAGGCTCCACTCCCCAAATTGCCTGGAGATGCACACAGAGCTGGTGCCTGGAAAAGCAAGAACGGCTCCTAGAAAATCAGTTTTACCCAAGTGTTACAACTCTCAAACATATTTATACTAAATGAAACATGGATGCATTATGGAGCACAAAGCACACTTTATGGCAACTTTTAGGATAAAACACGCAATGTTAAATGCATTCTGTGCGTGTGGCTGGAAGTCTGGATGCATTTCCAGAATGGCAGGGTTTCACAGTCAGTCTTCTCTGAGTCAGGGACAGAGGCGTCCCTTGAAATATGAGATGCACCTTACCCCGGGTGCTGCTAAAGGGGAAGGCCTCATAGTCTGCGTCCCATTAAATTTGGGAGGCTGCATGGAGTGGATGAAAGAGGAAAAGTTAGCCGGGCTCGGTGGCTCAGCCTGTAATCCCGCGCCTTGGGAGGCTGAGTGAGTGGATTGCCTGAGCCCGCGGGTTAGAGACCCGCCCTGGCAACTTGGTGAGACCTCATCTCTACAATAAATCAAAAACTAACCGGACGTGGTAGCCCACGCCTGTAGTTCCAGCTACTTGGAAGGCTGAGGCGGAAGGATCGCCGGAGACCAGCAGGTCGAGGCTGCGGTGGCCGGGAGGGGCCACTGCACTCCAGTCTGGGCCACAGAGTGGGACTCCAACTCAAAAAAAAAAAAAAAAAAAAGAAAAAGAAAGAGGAAAAGTTGACGGGGGGGCGGAGAACACCTCATCAACAAGGGTACCTACACAATACATATTTGTATACCTAACCCTTAACTGTGCCCCACACTTTTAAAATAAAAAATATGTATTGGAAAAAAAAAAAAAAGGAAAAGTTTTTGCAGAAGCAAACGTTGGGTTCAAATCCGAGCTCTGCCTATCACAGCTGTGACTTTGGGCTAGTTCCTCGCCTGCCCAGGGTCTCCCTTCCCCCATTTGTAAAACAGAGCTAGCAGTGACCCCTTATCAAACACCTGGTCCCTAAAAGGGACGCAACACAATTTAGTTTCCCAGCAGGAAAACCAAGTTCTTTTCTATCTGTGGACACGCTCTGTTCCCGGCTGGCGTGGCCTGGGAACCCATTGTTGCCTCTGCTCCTCCTCCTCATCCCAGTGCGCGGATTTCCCTTTCTGACCCCCTCAGTCTGTATCTGGGGTCCTCAGCACCTCGGCTGTCTCCTTGGGGCTTCCAATCGGACGACAAATCTGAACGGGCTGATGCCGGCTGTAGCAGAGCCGGTGAATTCGCTGGAGCTGAGCCCAGGTCGCCCCTTCAGGGCCCTGGAAAGACCTCGAGGTGCCCGCAGCTTTCATCATCACCACACAAGACCCACGCTGTGCGGCCACGCGCCAGGCGCCGTGCTCCACGACCCCATCACCGCTGCAGGAGCCGGGTCCGTGCAGCCCAACGCCGCGCAGACACCTGGGAGCGCCCGCTCCCGCCGTGCACACACTGCGCACGTACACGAGCACGCATGAGGCACGCAGGTGCGCTCGCACGAAGCATGCGCACGGCACGCCGACGCACGCACGTGGGCACGTCCGGAACATGCGCGACGCACGCTTGAGGCCCGCACTTGGGCACGTCCGGAACATGCGGGACGCGCGCTTGAGGCCCGCAGTCTGGCGTGCATGTATGTGGCTGTCGCATCTGTACCCCCGCGGCTCCTTTGATGGTTTTCCCAGCGCTCTCTGCAGGTGGGTCCCAGTGGGATGGTCAGGGGCCCGGGAGAGGCAGGAGGAGTCGAGACTTGAGGTCAGGCCGCAGGAGGAAGATCAGGATCGGGGAGTGGGAGGCGAGTGGAGGGGAAAACAGCTGCCTGAGCAATCTGGACTCCCTGCTGCCTGGGGCAGCGATGCGGTCCGGTGCGGTCCGGTCGGTAGAAGTGAGAGCCAGGTGTGAATACTGAAGGACAGTAAAGCAAATTAAACAATCGGATCCCCTTCACTCCTTTCCACGTTAGGCCTCTTGGGCCCTGCATCATCAGGTCCCTCTTCAGTTCTCACTGCTTCCTTGTTCACGCTCTCAGCCCTAGTGCTGTCCCCTGGATTGGGGCGGATTCCTCCTGGAACTGTACCCAGGAATGAGTGTCCCAAGCCTGGCCCTGTCCTCTGGAAAGAACAGCCAACCCTCCTGCAGTGGCCTCACTGACTTCCTGGACCTTCTGTTGGGAGCCCATGCAGTATCAGACAGGTGCAGGGCATCCTCTGGACACTATCCCCTGTCTGATACTACATGCACTCAGCAGGCCAGTCCAGGCAGTGGAAGATCCAGGCTCTTGAGAACTCCTCTTCTTTTGAGGCCAAAGATGAGCTGTGGCCAGCACATGTTGGATGTGCCTCATAGGAGCTTTGTGAACTAGCAATATTAGTATTACTACAAAATAAAATAGTAATGCCCTATATTTGTGCTTTGGCGTTTGAATCGCTTTTTCATTAATATTATAACAATTCTGACAACCTTATGAAGCTAATGTTAGTCCCATAATATTACTCCCATTTTACAGATGAGAAAACAGACACAGAAAAGTTAAGCAACTTGGGCCCAGCTCATCAGATCTTTTTTTTTCTTTCTAACCTTTCAGTTTCCTGATGTATAAGTGCCTCTATGGTTAAATTAGGTTAGGAAATAAAAGAATAACAACTGCAAAAATGGTACATGGACAGCATCTTGTCCAAAAGTGAGAGTGTCCAGGTTCTTCTGAAAGCATCTCAGACAAGAGAAAGCCACTCCTAGGCCCTCAGGGCTGCTATCAACCGCGTTTATAAGTGGACTGTAAGCTAAATGAGGTCTGAGATTTTGGGGCTAAGGTGAAGAACAAGAACCACATGAGAGACAAAGCTGGGAGTAGGGGGCTTTCATTGGTCATGGCAGGTCCTCACCATGTTTACTCTAGCAAACCATAGTGATGTCCTGGCATATCCTTCAGGTCCTTAACCCTGTGATGCTCAGTGTCCCTATCTTCTGCCTCCTGTGCCTCCAGACAGAGAGGGACTGTCAATTCAGCCATTTTGATCAGGGTGATACCATCCGCTGAGGGGCCATAACTAGCATTTTGTAGGCTGGTCGAAGGATGCCCACTCAACACCTTGCCATTCCTGAGTCTGTCCTACAAAGTGAAGAGTTGTCCTGTGCCCCTCACAACTGTCAAAGGACTAGCCGGATGATTCTGGAGGTGAAAAACTTGATTTTTATTGCCTTATACTAGAACCCATGTAATTAATTTTTACATGGTTTTAGAATATGTTGACTTTCACCGGAATGCAACCAGTTATGTAAATTAAGATTGTATTTCAACATTGTTCACGAGATAGGAAAAGTTTGTCCCTAATAGCAATGATGCATGTAGTTTTTGAATCCCAGTTTGAATCCTCATCACTTTGCATTGGTGATGTGGCTGGCACAGGTAGTCCACTTAGGGGTGCAGTGCTTTGCTTCATAGGGCTTCCAGAATAGTGACGCCCACGTATTTGCATATGACAGCACATACTGATTTATCACAAATTACTTTTTATTACAGTTAGAATGTTGACCTTTTAAAATTATGAATGTAAATATGTTGCTTTTTACCCTCATTTCTGGATAATGAGGAAGTATTATGTTTGTAATAGAAAAGAGGCATTGAGCTCTGAGCAAAGGGCGGTTTCCTTTTTTCCTAAGAATCATAGGATTTCGAGGTTAGAAGAGTCTTTGGATGTCAGGCAGTCCTATCCACACTTCATCCATTGCTCAAATTCCTGTAATTGGTGTGAGGACTGAAGGCCTTCACACACCTGTGTTTCCTTCCTCTTTGGTGTGACCCTTTTGAGGTCCCAGGATGGAGCACAACGTGTACTGGGTCTGGAGGACCAAGGACCCAGACTCAGTGAGCTTTACGGGATCTTGGCAAGAGGTGTTGTAGGTGTTGGAATCCATGAGCCACTCAAGACGTCATTCACTCAAAGCTCTGAGCACCAGCTCAGTTGGAAAATCTGGACCCGTGTTCCCAGTGGGAATACTCTCAGAGGCTCAGTCCATGTCAGGGACCCCAGAAGTGCCAAACTGGTAAATAAACACACTGTGTCTCAACGTATCATGGTGTTCAAGTTCTGAATGACTTCATGGCATCTGATTCTCATGAGCACTGGGCTAGGCGGAAATAAGTAAATAGTGTGCTGGGATCACCAGGAAGTTAGAGGCCAACTAAAGCAAAATGTCTCCTCTCAGTAGTTTATTCCAGCATCAAGCTTTAGTGACTTCGTATTCTAGGATGAAGGATCTGTGTCAGAAGGACTGACCCATGGGCTTCAGCCAGGGCTGGCTCCAGTGCTTCTGCTGACTCAGTGTCCCAAAGCTGCCTCAGCAATCAAGAGACCTGAAGGGCAGAACTGTGGGATAAACCATGCTGCAACCATGCTTGCATCTTCCCCCATCTCTCCTATCCACTGCCCCCTCTGTGCCATGAATTTGCCACTCAGTTGTCCCTTCCCATGCCCTATGCCCTTTCCAGTGGGGGCTGGGCAGCTATACTCCGCCTACTTCCCTCCCAGCCCCCTGAGCTGACACTGAGTCCTCTGTCTTCCTGTGGAATGCAGTAGCAATTCTGAGCATGGTGCTGGACAAGAAGTCCAGCTCCCCCTATAAACTTTTTATAGCTTAGGAAAATAAACATGTGGTTTAAGGTCTTTGCATAGGCAGTGCTCGCTGAGTTTGAGCTTGCTTTACAGAACTACGAAAGAAAATATTGGTAGAGCTAATAAATTTCTGTGCCAGCCAAGGGACAGTAGTCCAGAAATCTTGGGGGGAAAGTCTTGATAGTTTAGGAGACAAAAAGAGAGGCATCTATGTAACAGTTACCTTGCTCGTTTCCCGCTCATAGTCTGCTCTGCAGTCAGGCTCTGTAGTTCCCTGGGGCAGTCCTTCCCAGCTGCCAGGGCCCTTAGAGATAGTTCTGCAGGTGGGGAAGCAGAGTCCAGAGAGAGGAAGTGATCTGCTGGGTCATACAGCTCAGTGGAGGGGGGACCAATGTAATTTTCACACAAGCAACTTTTCAGCATCTTATATGTACTGGCCACAGGTTGGGGAAGGGGCAGGGAGACCACTTGGTGCATGTGTGCGAGGAGCAGGGCAACAGGAGGGGTTCCGGGGCCATTTCAGAGGTTTACTTCCTGGGTTTGTGGAAGAGCAGAGACTCTGGGAGAAGGGAAAATGACTATGAGGTTTCCAGCTAGAGCACTGAGTATCAAGAATAAAAGTAACTACCAATACTGCTCTTGTTACCTTTTTTTTTTTAAGTTGGGGTCTCACTCTGTCACCCAGGCTGGAATGCAATGGCATGATCACAGCTCACTGCAGTCTCCACCTTCTGGGCTCAGGCAAGCCTTCCGCCTCAGCCTCTGGAGCAGCTGGGACTATAGGTGTGAGCCACATGCCTGGCTAATTTTTTTGATGTTTTTGTAGAGACAGGGCCTCGCTATGGTGCCCTAGCCGGTCCAGAACTCCTGGACTCAAGTAGTCCCCCCACCTCAGCCTCCCAAAGTGTTGAGATTACAGGCATGAGCCACCGCATCTGGCTTTGTTACCATTTGTGAGCATTTTCTCTGCCAGAACCTGCTGTCACCTCTCTGAATCCTCAGAGCCCTGAGAGGCCCATATTACAGTCTCCAGTTTGCAGCTAAGAAAAACTGCAGCTCAAAGGGGTCAAGTCATGATCACCCAGCTGGTAAATGCAGAGCCATAGTCTAACCCAGGCTGCCTGACCCTCGAAGCCTAGACACCTGCTCTAACAGCCTGTAGGAGCCGTTATGGGGAAGCAGACAAGGGGGTTGGATTAGACCTAGCTGAATTTGAGGATCCCATGGGACAGTCAGGCAGAGGTACAGATCCAGACTGGAGATGGGGTAAGTGGATTGGGGTCACCTGCTGAAGGGATATCAAAACCAGGGAAGCCCCCTGTGTGGAGAGGGGTTACAGGAGAGCTAGGCGGAAATCTGGGGCATGTAGTGATTACAGGCAGGGAGGCAGAAGGCACCTGGGGTGCTGAAGATGGCTCTGGTCCTGCTTACTGTGGAGGAGATGTCACACCACAGCAGGACATGCTAGCCCAGAGGCTGATACTACGGCTCTCCAGTGAGAAAAAGGCAGTCCTCGTGGCCAGCAAAGACACAGGGAACATGTACATGCTCCTCTCATGCTATGCCTTCTAGACACACTCTTTCTCTCCAGGACAGGCCAACAGTGTCTGAGCCCCACGACCCTGAAGCTAGGCATTCCCTTGGACGCAGCATTTCCTCTTCTAGGCATTTATTCTGAGGGCCTAATCAGGGTTGTGGATGAGAATCTTCATCACAGTTATCACTCCTGTCCTTGAAAAATCACAAATCATATAACTGCGCCACAGTATGGGATGGGCACGGGATGAAATACGTGCAGACAGTAAAATACAGTTGTAGCATAATATTTATGGCCAACATTTTTGACATACTATTAAGTTTTAACTGGCAGGCTATAAGCAGTGTAAGTAGCTTGAGACAATGTTTTTTAAAGAAGAAAATGGACATGTGTACATATTTCATAGGAAAACACTGAGTGTCCATGCCAGGTGGTTGGCAGGATTCTCTTTGGGTAGAGGGATTAAGTGAATGAGTGTTCCTTTTTTTTTTCTTCCAGATATTGCAAGTTTGGTTAATTTCTCTTTATTTATATCAAGTATATATTATTTTTGTAATTTTGAAAAAAACAGTTTAATGTAAGGATTCATTGTGAATAATATTAGTAAATGTTTGCCTGGTGCTTATTTTATGCCAGGCTCTATTCTGAGTGCTTTACATGGATTAAGTAACTTAACCCTCATGAGAATTCAGATGAGGGAACCATGATTCAGGAAGGTTGGGCACTACGCCCAGGTGTGGCAGAACTGGAACCTGAAGCCAAGGCATCTGCCAACAGGGTCCATGCCCTTAACCACTGCATGATGCTATTACTCCCCGTGGGAAAAAGCAGTCCTCATGACCGACTAGAATGTGGGTGGAAATGCACACGTTCTTTTCCTAGTGTTGGTAGCAGGGGTTGCCTTGATTCCGAGTGCCCCGTGATGGCAGTGCTCAGGCACTGTGTTCAGTGAGTGAATGAATGAAAACGACAGATCCCTTTGTCCCCCAAGATCTGAAAAGATACTTCAGCATGTTATTTTGCTAGACTTGAGCATGGCCATGATGGGATTCAAGGAACCTTCCCCCTATCTTGAGTGTGGCTGACCTGACTTTCTCACCTCCTCTGGGAAATGGCTGTCTTCTGAGAAACCTGCTCTGTCTTCCAGCTTCCTGGGAGAGTGGAGGATAGCCCAGGGTGTCATGGCTTTGTCCCCACTGAGGCAGGAAGGAGGGATTCACCAGCTGTGGTAGACGATTGCATTGATAGCGTTCAATGGACCACATCTTCCAGAAATCACACTTTAGTGTGGCCCCTACTGCATTGACTCTGAGGTTGGCCATGTAGCTTTCTTTGGCCACTGTGGCATTAGCAAGCAATGTGCAAGCAGGGGCTTGACAAGTACTTGCACATTGCCTTGTCTTCTCAGAACAGCTCCTTTTGGAACTCATAGGTTCTGTAAGGAAGTCCAGACTAGGCCACTGCATAATGCAGGGACATGGGAGAGAGGCCCTGGAGAGTAAGAGGCCATCTTGAACTTGGCAGCTTCAACCAAGCTCCCAGGTGAGGGTAGCTGCTAAGTGAGCTCAACCCACCCTGCTGCACCCAGTTGATCCACAGATCCATGAGAAATAATAAATCGTTGTTGCAAGCCACTAAGTTGTGAGTGGTTTGTTTTGCAGGCACAGGTAACTGAAATATTTTCCTTTTCCTGGACACTCTTGGAAACAAATCCATGTACATCTGTTAAGTACCCACTATGTGCCCAGCCCTGTCCTGGACACTATGGGATAATAACAAAAGAACTATGGTTAAGAAATGTGAATCTAGGCCAGGCACGGTGGCTCATGCCTCTAATCCTAGCACTTTTTAGGAGGCTGAAACCAGAGGATTGCCTGAGTTGAGGAGTTCAAGACCAGCCTGGGCAACATAACAAGATCTCATCTCTACCAAAAAAAAAAAAAAAATTAAAAACTTAGCTGGGCATGGTAGCACACACCTGTGATCTCAGCTACTCAGGAGGCTGAGGCAGGAGGATCACCCAAGCCCAGGAGGTCAAGGCTGTGGTGAACTGTGATCAGGCCACTGCACTCTAGCCTGAGCAAAACAAGATCACTACATGTGATAAGTCTGAAGGATTATGGCTGAACTGCTGCACAGTAAGGAAAGATGACTGATTTCCCCAGTCCAGCCTCCAGCATTTCACCTCACAGCAAAGCTGTTGCAGCTTATAGGTTTGACAAATGGGTCGAATCATTAGATATTTTGATTTTTAACTTCATTTTAACAATAGTCTTTGGGGCACCTTGGGCCCCCTGCTTTGTTCCATGCTGTTCCTACAGCATAACAACATTTCGTGTGCACTTATGAAGGAACCATGAACCAACGAGGATAGATATGATGGGGAATTGAGTGGTCCGCTCAACTTGTGGACTGTGATGCCCCCACTACGCTTTAGAGAGCAGGACAGGGACTTGTGTGTGCTTCTGCTTGGCTCCAACTGGAACTGGTCTGCCCAGAGCTTTGTGAGTATTCAGCCACTTCATGAAAACTCACAGCCTAGAACATTAGAACTGCAGAGAATCAGAGACACTCCAGCACGTTAGAGAAGGGCTCACTGGAGGGCACCCAACATTTGTAACTCCATCACTGGCCGTGGCGCTAGCCAGAGGTCAACTGAGGTCTGCAGAACCCCTAGACCTCAATTCCCTTCCTGCCAACTTTCTCTTCTTGCCCTCACCCGCCCCTGCTCAGGGATTGCTTTGGTGGCCAAGCAACCAAGGAACTGAGAAAGTCCATCCTGTTGAAACAAAGCTATACACATAACATCTACTTCAGATAGTACACTGAAACTGCAAAAGTGTGCAGAGACACCCCCCCACTTCAGGCATTTGAAGATGTCCTGAGGGGAGTCCTTGTGGAAAACAGGCAGACATACCTGTTTCACTCTCATTCTTAGTTTGATTTTTCATCTGGGTTTTGCTTCCGGGAGGCCATCCCTCGTATTGCACATTTGAAGGAATGTCAGTTGTGCTTGAAATCCTACACATTCCTAAGCAGCCCCATTTCCCATCTGGCCCAACCCAGGAGTGGCAGGACATCTGGCCCTAGGAGCTCTGCTGCTGACTCTGGCTCTGTGCGACCTGTCCCCAGGGCCTTGAGGAACCAGGCACCTATTTTCTTTGTTTCTCAATTTTCTCACTGGGACCAGATGCAGAAAGCCAGGATGAAGGGAAAATTCCGTTCATCAGAGCTACATTTAGGATACACCAGGGAGCCTGGAAGGCTGTGCAAGCCAAGGTGTCATTGTTTCTCAACTGGGGAAAATGCAGGCGTGGAGGGGCAAAGGGGTTTTCTCAAGGCTTGGGGCTGGCAGGCTTGCTGCCGGAAGAAGACTTGGGGGTGATGCTCTCGGTTGGAGGACAGGATGAGTCAGGCCTTCAAGGTGTTTTCCCCACATGGTTTCAGTTCTCAGGCCAGGATCTTGGCGCCTGAGGAGAAAGCCTGGTCCAGCCGACTTGGAAATCTTGAGCTGTTGCAGCATTACGCTGGGATCAGGCGTGGCTGGGAGGCAGCTGGCTGCCAATAAGTGATTTACAGCATGTTCCCTCGTGTATTACATTTCCATCATTTCTTGTTGCAGCCCCATCTCCAGTAATAGGATCTGCAGAGGTGAGCCGCTCCCAGCCTGCCATCTGCCAGAGGAGCCTGAGAGGGAAGCCCATGATGTCTCAGTCACTCAGCCTTGATTTTCACAGTGTGACTGTCATGTCTCAGGGCTCTGGGACCTAGAACCACCATTGTGACCACCTTCCTAGTCTTCGCCCTCCCTCCCTCACCTCTTTCTTCATGCCTCAGACTCTGAGAGCCTACTCTGAACTGCACACTGTTCTGGGATGTAGGGTTGGGGAGGTCATGGGTGTCATGGGAGTACCACATAGGAACCCCAGCATGGCCTTAGCTACCCTGACCCACATTACACAAAACCATCTGATAAATCCTTCACCACAATCTGTCTATCTGAGGATTCTCAGAACCTTTCCACTGGTGGGAATGTCAAATGATGCAGCCCTGTGGAAAAAAGTTTGGCCATTCCTCAAAAAGTATACTATATAGAATTATTATATGGCCCAGCAATTCCCTTCCTAGGCATATATCCATGAGAATTGAAAGCAGAGGTTCAAAGAAATACTTGTGCATCCCTGGTTATAGGAGTGCTATACCCAAGGTGGAAACAAGTGTCTATCAACAGATGAATGGATAACCAAGTGTGATATATATACACAATAAAATATTACTCAGCCATAAAAATGAAATTCTGATACATGCTACAACACAGATGAACGTCAGAAACCAGAACTTCAGAAACATGCTAAATGAAAGAAACCAGACACTAAAGGTCACCTGTTGTAGGATTCTATTTATACAAAACGTCTAGAGTAGATAAGTCCATAAAGACAGAAAGCAGATCAGTGATTGCTAGGGGCTGGGAAAAGGGGAGATGAGGGCGATTGCTTCATGGGCACGGGGTTTTTTGGGGGGATGATTAAAATGTTTTAGAACTAAATTGAAGTAGAAGATGCACAACATTGTAAATGTACTAAATGCCACTGAATTGTGTACTTTAAAATGGTTATTTTTATGTTACGTGAATTTCACCTCTAAGAAAAAATTTTAAATTAAAAGATAATGGAAAAAAGTTAGCTGGGCATGGTGACATGCACCTGTAATCCTAGTTACTTGGGGGGCTGAGACAGGAGGATTGCTTGAGCCCAGGAGTTGGAGGCTGCAGTGAGTTATGATGATGCTACTGCACTTCAGCCTGGGTGACAGACTGAGATCCTGTCTCAAAAAACATAATTTTTTTTAAACTTAGCACTGCTGTGGATATACAAATCTCACAGTACCCTGGTGTACACATATATCATCCATAACTGCAGTTGCTCACCCAGAACTCCAGATTTGTGACGTGGTTGAGGCAGGAATTTGAAAATTGGCCTGCATGGGGGTCCAGGACTGGCACAGGGGCTGCTCTTAGCATGTGCACAGAGAGGCTTCTCAACCCAGGCACCACCCCTGGGACTTTTGGCTATCTCCTCTCTCCTTGTCCTCATGTGCACTGTAACACATGTGATGTGCTTTCCTGTGTCTGGTGGGAGGAGTCAGCAATATGTAAGAGTGGCCGCTGAGAACTGGGGGGTACTAAGATGACTGACTGGGGACTAAGATGAGGTCCAGCTTTTCAGCTTGGGCTTCCAAACTCAATGGTTGGGCCCCACTAACTCCCAGCATCACTCCCTCCCCTCCTAGAGGACATGCTGCTCCTCTGCCACTGTCACGAAGCCTCTGGAACCATTACTTCCTCCACACCACACCCTCCATGAAGACTCTCCACCCCAGCCTCTAGTTCTCCCTCCCTCGCCTGGACTCCTGAAGTAACTGGCTGGGCCTCTTCCATGGTATGTAGTCCACCGTGCATGGATGTAGGTCAGTCATGAGAAACTTTGCCACTTTGATAGCTAATATCAGCCACACTTTATATTTGCCCTATGAGGAAGTGAAATGCATTTATTTTATCTTTTGTGCTTGGTCAGTAATCAGTAGGTAATAGCTGCTGTTTAAATGCAGACCAGCTGCATGTGGCTCCCTTGAGTCTGACACCAGGTTTCATCTTGGGCTTGTCATGAGCGATTTGACCTGGGCCTGTCCCTGGATGGAGGGCGGCAGCTTCGTGAGCAGGAGGGATGTGGGCAGTGGGGGTTGCCAGAGGCGCCCCAGTCTTGCCCAGGGCATGCCTTTCTTAGCATGGCTCCTGGTCTCCTCACCCCCAACCCTTCTGCAAATAAAAATACTGCTTTCCAGGAGGGCTGAGAGCGGGCAGCCTGCCTGGCTCCTCCCAAGCAGCTGTAGATGGCCCCATATTTCCTTCTTTATATTCTCATTTATGCTTCTTACGACTGTAGGCTTCGACTTTAGAGAAATAAGGCCTCAGTGAGAGAACAGGGAGCAAGATGGGGCCTGGTGGAGGTGGCAGGTCCAGAACATTAGAATGAGCCACACCCCCGGGCATCCTCTCAAACAGTGGTTCTGAATTTGCTTTTCCATTCATAAGCCCTGTGGCTTCCATTTGAAGATGCTGCTGCTGATTCTCTGCTCTTCATTGACTCCAAAATGCAGATGGGAGTATGTGGTACAGGGCAGGGAAGAACAGGAGGCAGAGTAAACAGAGAATGTCAGCCCGGGCATGGGGCTGTCGCTGGAGGAAGGGCTACTCCCTGGGGAGAGGCTCAGGGGGTGCCCAGTGACAAGGAGATGGGTTGGCTTAAAAGGAGGGAGACGGAGTACAAAGAAAGTGAACACTAGCACAGAGAAAGGGAAGAATGGGGGAGGGGTGAGAACACAGAAAGAGACCGGCCTTCTCCCTCCCTTCCTTCCTCTGCCCCCAGACACTGGTGTTCAGGCTGCCCTCTCACATATGGGCCTAATTCAGGTAGAGTGAAATCTTGCATTGCTCTGGGTAAAAATTATTGCTTTGGATAATGAAATCTTTGTCATTGGAAACTCCAAAAGAGAAAAAAAAGGCCCTTCAAGCTGTGACTTATGGGCAGTGTGGTGATGGAAACGAATTCATCATCCCATTCTCCTGCGTTGGAATGGGGACAAGGTTGATTCATAACTGGGCCACATGCGGCTGGTCCCCATGGGCAGGGTGGCGGCTGGGCTTGCCAAGGAGCCCCTGGGGAGCCCCTGACCGACAGGGCTGTGGGGAGCAGAGGAATTGCGTCTGGCTGGCATGCTCTGGCCTCAGGTTTTCCGGAGGATTTGCCTGAGCTGTCAAAACATTTTAGGGCTGTGCAGAAACTGTGTGCTTCAATTCCCATCATAGCTCCATGACACAAGCTGTATTTTTTTAAACCCTAAAACTCACACTCATATAAAAATCTACCAGACAAAGCAATTTGACTTGCACGAGTGAGCAGTGAGGCCGTGAATCTCCTTGACTATGGCGCTTTTCAGCCGAGGAGTACAACGTGCTTCTGATTTCACATCATTGATCTTCTGGCCTCCCTGCTATGTAGGTAAAGGGAACAAGTTGCTGAATCCATGTGATAGAAGAGTCTAGCCATGGCCATTGACCCTGAGCATGCATGTCGCACATGGAACCAGGAGCCTCGGGTCCCTGGCTCAGGGTCTGCGCCTCATCCTCAGGCCTCCGATAGGTGGGTGTCACTCTGGTCCCTGCATTCCTTGTTTCATGATGAGGGTTTGGCATCCTACATCAGGACCCTGACATCTTTATAGGGCAGAACTGTTTTTCTTTCCCTAAAACCTCAAGGTCAGCGAGCATGACGAGTGGTAGAAGGGCTGAGAGGGATTCCTGGGAGGAGTTGGGGTGAAGGCCCTCACAAGGGCAGGCAGAGCCTGGCCAACCAGTTTGAAGACTCACTGGTGGCATGGCAGGATCTGCCTTGGGCTCCTATCAGGTGACATTTGGTTAAGCTGTCATCTCTCCGACAGCAGCTTCTCATGGGGAAATGGAGTGGAAAAACCATCTTGAAGGTGGTTGCAGCTGCAGAGAGAGGATTGTTGGGATGGGTAAGAGGTGGCTTTTGCCTGTGTTAACTCTCTGCCACCTTCCTTCATTCCTTCACCAGATATTTGTATGTGAGCACTGGCTGATCTAGGCACAGGGAATTTGTGGAAAGCAGGATAGACACAACCCACTGTCACATTTAGGGGAGGGGGAAGCAATAAATACTAAATGTGTGAGAAGATTCCAGATAAGAGTCATGAGGAAGATACAACTGAGTGAGGAGAGGGAGAGGGCCAGAGGTTGCTTTGGATTGGGTGGTTAGGGAGGCCTTTGCAAGAAGGAGCCTCCTGAACTTAGTCCCAAAGATAGGATGGGGCCTGCTGTATTGAAATCTAGGAAGAGACTATTTCAGAGCAGATGCAAAGTCCCTGAGGGGGGAACAGACAGACACAGTTTACCAACCCCAAGCAGCTGACAATTCTTCCAGAACCAATATGGCACATTGCAAGACTTTGGAGACAGACATCTGTGATATGAATCCCGGCTGCCTGTTTACTAGCTGTGAGACTGAGCAAGTCACTCAGGCACTGAGACCTTCAGCTTCCTTATCTGTGACTTGGGAGGATGACTCCCTCTGGGGCTTTCTGTGTGGATTAAAAATGATACAAAGGCACTGCTCCCGGTGCCCAGGATTGGTAGCTTTGTTTTATGGTGAAGAGCTCCTCCCAACCCTCCCTGCCCTGCCTGGTTTCTCACTCCTGTCTCCCTCCTTCCCAAATCCCATTGCCTGGGAGCCAAGGCCCTGCCTTCTGTGCCGACCCCTCACCCCATATTCTAGCCTGGTGGCCTTGGTCCAGCCACCTCACATAGGCTCTCCGAAGACGCTCAGGATTGCCTATCTTCTCAGGGCTCCAGGCTGCTTCTGGAACTTCAGTGAGGCAGTGGCACTCTTGCTTCCTGCCTTCGTCATGCAGACCTCCTTTCAAAACCCCTTGCTCCTCCCACTGCAAACCCCTCCTGTGGGCCAAGGCCTCAAGCAAGCCAGAGTCATGTGACCTTAACTGAGTTATTGAGCCTGCTGAGCCCAAAAGCCTCCATCTGCAAAATCATACAAAATTACTATTGGACCACAACCAGTTTTACTTGGAAAAGGAATGATCTTAGTTGAGGAAAATGCATAGATTGGACACCTGGGAGTGGGAGGACCCTTAGGGGAGGCCAGAGGAAGAGGAAGAATAAAGAATCATCCCAGGCTGCATAAGAAGAGATCAGAACTGGTGGTGGGGAGCATGTAGAGGGGGGAGGTGGCAGCAGCAGGGACCGAAGCAGGGGTGGGTGGGGAGGTGCCCGAAGACTCCTTGAGAACTTCAGAGTCCACTTTTTCTTTGCATCTTGGAGATGCACGCTTCTTGCTGTTACCTCTGGATCTTCAGAAAAGTCTCTACATCCAACTTCCATGCCTGGCTGTGCTCAGAGGCTGGGGGACAGGGGAAGATTCTGGGTCTGTGCTGGGGAGGCAACACAGGAAGAGCCACAAAAGGAGAGAGAAGGACAGTTCAGCAGAGGCCTGAAATCAGTGCTGGTGGAGGCCAAATGAAAGGTAAACCTCTGAGAATTCACAGAAGTCTTGAGGAAAGCACTGGACATGCGGGAAGGGTCAGACCAATCAGGTCTGGATCTTAAGGGTCAGCTGACCCCAGCTGAAACTGGAGTTGCAGCATCTTGTAAGGTTTTGGGGGAGATTCAACAGCATCTTTATTCAGAGAGCTCTCACAGGACACGTTCACAGACATTGTCCCAGCTGGGGGGCCAAGCCCCCTGGCGGCTTCCCTCACCTGGCCTTGGCCAGAGGATGGGGTTCAGGTGACTTGCATCTGCAGAGGAGAGCTGGGCGGGCAGCTTTCCCAGAACATGGGATACCTAGCTGGTTTCTTAATGCCATTTGCCTGCTCAGCACCCCAGTGCAGCCTGTGGTTGTTGGGCTGAGCCCAGAAAACAAACTGTACACCTGAAGTCATTTATGTTCATTCCTGCTCTGAGTGCTAGTCTGTTCTCTAAACCTGCCAATTATCAAGCAAGCAAGCAAGCAAGAATTGCTCAGGAATTCCCTCCTATTCAAGCGGTTGGAGGGAGGCAGCCAACTTCCAAGAGGGGGTTGAGTCCCTTTCCCCTAACATCTGTGTGGGCCCCCTCACCAAGGATGTAGTGGAGTGTTGGTAGAAGGGTAGTGTCTTTGACACAAAAATCCAGGTTCTAGGTTTGGGGTTTTGAAGGAAGTCAGATGTCCAGGCCTATCCCTGGCCATCCTGCTGGCCATCGGATCACCAGACTTCATGTGGTGTTAACATGAGGGCAGGGGAGAGGCGAGGACAGCTTGCCATAGAGACAGAAAGAGAGAAGCAGATAGCTGGAGGAAGGGGGAGAGGACAGGGCTCTTAGAGTGAAGCTTGGTATAAAAGGAATATTAAATCTGTTATTTGTTTGATCCTGAGCCTCCATTGCTGGTTGGGGGAGCCCTCTTTTGGGATAGCACAATAATCTGGTCGTTTTGGGGGAAGAAACGAACATCTCACCTTCTGCTTTCCTTGGTCATGGCTCAAAAAAGAAAGCTTTTATGCTGTAATTAACTAGACTTTTCCTCCACCTAGGATGACCAACTAAGTTCAGTTTCAGCACTGAAAGTCCTGCATCCTGGAAACTCAGTCAGTTCTGGGCAAACTGGGAGGGTGGTCACACTGACCTCACCTGGCACCACTCGGTGACCATTTTTCTTGGAGGCCCCCTTGCATACCTGAGGGACTGCTGGTCTTACTAGGGGAACTCTACAGTCTTCTCTGGATGGGGCTTCTCCCTTCTCTCCTTCTCCCCTACTACATGACCCTATTGAGCTGCTCTGGTTTCTGGAATACAAAGACTGGAAAGTGGATTGTCTCCAAGCAGTCTTTACCCCTAGCCTGTACCACAAGCGCCCCCAGAAGTGCAGGAGCACTGAGAGGCTTCCCACTTGGAACAGAGAGGGAAAAATATAACATGAATTTATATATCAATGAATTAACCTGCAATTATTTTCATATAAATCACTTCAAATGGCTCAGACATAGGGGGCTGGTACAAGATTGTGCTGCCATAAGAAGGCTGTCCTGGGACATTTGGAAGCCCAGCTCTTTGAACCCAGGTCTAGAGAAGGCTTGTCAGCTATATTCCTGGGGAGCTCACCCTCCTTCCTCACCAGCACTGTCACCTGTAAATAGTAATTCCTCAAAAAGGCTTCTACACCCGCCATCTGTTGACCTAAAAGAAAGAAGTTGAGGCAAAATTAATATAAGTAGAGAGTTTATTTGGGCCAAGCTTGAGGATTGCAACCCAGGAGCATAGATGCAAGGTGCCCTGAATATATACTCTAATTAGTAGCAGTTACAAGTGGATTTTTAAAGGGAAAGAAGAAAAAGTTGTTTACCAAAAATTTACATTAAAATAACATAAAACTATTGATTGACTATTCATTATTAAGCCATAGGTTGTGGGCTATAGTGTTTGGTGTGGCATTATTCGGTTAATTTATAGGTATTTGTGGCAATTGCAAGCAGTTTTTTTGTTTGTTTTTTGAGTCAGTTTCACTCTGTTGCTCAGACTGCAGTGCAGTGGCACTGTGCTCACAGCCACTGCAGCCTCAACCTGCTGGGCTTAGTGTTCCTTCCACCTCAGTCTTTTAAGAAACTGGAACTACACCATGTCCAGTTCATCTTTTATTTATTGTAGAGACAGTCTCACCATGTTGCTTAGGCTGGTCTTGAACCTGCAGGCTCAGGCAGTCCTCTTGCCTCTGCCTCCTAAAGTGCTGGGATTATAGGCATAAGCCACCATGCCCGGCTGGCAAACAATTTCAAGAGATTAATATCTAGCTTACAAGATAGGGAGTAGGATGTGATTACTCACATTTTAATGCCTCTCTGGGCCTGATAACTTAAAAGAATTTATATTCCTCATGTAAAAATTCTTTTATTTTCTCATTTCCCCCTGTTGACAAAAAAATCTTTCTTGAAAGCATTGATGATCTAAGTTGTAGTGTCCAGGTGTCCCTCATCAATGGGAAGACTCATTCCTGAGTAGTTCTGCCAAAGTCCATTGGTCAATAGCTGTTGTCACTTGTTGAATCATCCCTAATCTTCAGAGTACATGATTCTAGTTTTTCAGACATAAAACAATAATAAAATATGTAGTAGAAATATGGCGCATATAAGATTTATAATAAAAAAATGTGTATTACAAGTTTGTTTTAAAAACCTCTTCTACTGAGGGGGTCAACTACAAACATCATGAAGAAAATTAGTCCTTTTTTAGAGACTTGTAGTCAGGAAATAATTCAGCATTTAGTTTAAACTGTAAGAAAATAATAAAAACTCAAAAACAGTGAACAAGGCTGGAATATAATAAGTGTACTACAGTTTTCCCCTAAACATCAATTTTTTTCTCTTTAATCCCCATTTTTACCAAAGAGAAATCTTAGTAGGACCAATTTTCTTGCAAGATAAGTGTTAACATTGTATTTGACTTAATTATTTGCATAAAGTGCAACAAAAATAGTGATTAGCAACAGAGACTCTTTTAAGTTGGCCTTGCTGGAACTTTCATAAGGAATTTTGGATGAGACTTTTAAAAGCCTTGAGGGTATGCAGTGAAGCCAAGGAATCACCATTAGACTGCACCTATAATACCTGTAAGAATTGGGTGAATTCTTCTATTTTTAAGGTCCCCCAAACATCTTGAGGTTCCCAGATCTTTCAGAAAGTGACATTTTTACTTACCACAAGGACAGAAACCTTGAAAGGGAACTGTGTAGACAAGGTACCATGTCAGTCTTTCCAAGAGGCTTTTTATTGGCTGTATAAAGTCAACCTTGATTCCCTAAAGTTGTCTGGTCATATCTGAAAATATGCCATTCCAGTCAAAGTCTTGGTAAAATAATCAGTGTCTCCAATTGTGTTCTGTTATAGACAGATTCTTAAGGAACTTGTGCAAATAACTAAACTGCCATAAAATAAGAATACTCATGAATAGTTTCCAAATGTAGGAGAAATAAAGCAGAGAGAAAGGTAAATGTTTCAATTTTCGTCACAAAGGTAATATTTTAACCAATTGCTATAAATTATAAATAGCTCAAAAGAAAAGTCTTCTTGACTTTGGAAAACAAAATATAAATATAAGAAGAATCAGTAATGTTTCACACAAAAGTTCATAAAAATGATTTTAGTTCTTTATCAGTTCAGTCCCTTGTAATTAATTTTTGTTCCGCTTGATATTGGGTCAGTAATCTTCATGAATGCATCAGTTTATCAGAGTGCTGAAGGTTTTTACTTAGTTCAATGACATACTTTCCAAAATTATCAGAAATCTATATTTAAGAGTACTAGTCACAGTCTTTTTTCATGAATTTATTTGAAGAGAAAGCAAATTTTGGACTGCCAATTTTTAGCCACTTTTTCATAAGAATCAAAGTAAAATGACAATTGTCTGTGGATAGCAAAAGACTTGGCATAGCCATAGTTAAAGACACAACTAACAAGGAAATTTGGTTATTCCTATGGCATATAACAATTTGACATAGTCATAATTAAGACTTATAACATATGCCAACACATATCAGAATTTTAGGAATGTTATACAATTTTGGAACACATATTAATAACATATCCATACAAATATAGTCCAAAGAAAGTTAAATACTATTTCTTATTTGACAGTGCTTCCTATATGATATTAACATACCAAATAAGCCTAATATGCTTCTCTTGGACTTCCAGGGCTTTTTTTGGAAAATAATTTTAGAATTTGAAGTTTTGATTTTGGGAAATATGTTAAATATTAAAGGTTTAAAGCACTTGATCAAGATAAGACCACAGGTCACTGTAAAATAATAGTTATTCATTTAGGCAAAGTGATAGTTCTTATATTTCAAAACACAAAACTTTCTTTACACATATAGGAACTTCTTTTTTTTTTTTAAAGAGGCAAAAATATTTACCTTTTGATAGAAAGGAAACTCAGTATTGCAAACAATCAAAACACCTAACAAAGACATGAGACCAACAGAATCTGTTTTTTCCTTTTTTTACTCAAAATGTGATAAAAAAAAATTGTTTAACTGTCCCTTATTAGTACTTCACAAAAACCTTGTTCCAAAGAGAAAACCAGATCTTACCTTTGCACCAGTATATTTTTAACACTTAAGTTTATTTTAATAAAATATAATAAACAAAACTATCCAAACTGAGTTTTGACTGCATGAGATAAGACTTTCATAAATTTTTTATAACCTTTTATAAGTTTCTATTAAAGAACAGATCCAAGCTCCAAGAAAACCCTGTTATTCTGACTGAGGGGCTCAGTCTCTGGCACTGCATCAGGGTACTTTTGATATTAATGCTCAATTTTTTAAAAAACTAAATAATCCTCTTCTAATTTTAGCCAACTTGATCCCACACAAAGTTCTTTTCATGAGATTAATCCACAAACCTTCTACAACTTGCTTAAACCTTCAGTTTGTCTTATATTTCCTTTTTTATACTGACATCTTCTTTCAGGACAAAAATTTACTTTTCTTCCCCCTTAACATTTTGACCACCAAAAGTTCTCTGTCACATTAAAGGAAAAAAATTACTCTCTCTTTTCAACTTTACATCTTTCTTTATACATTCTGTATAGAACATTGTTTCTCTTATACCTAGTAGTTTTGTTTACATATATTAATTATAATGTTACCTCCTAGTAACCTTGATTTTCAGTGAAAAACCTAGAAAGTAAGTGATTTTAATTATGTACCAGATGCAGAGCCCAGGACAAATGACAGAGCTGTGAATACAATGCCTGGAGGATCCAACCCCTCTAACATGGCCAAGAGCCACAGCTAGACCAAGGAGAATGGGGCCCAGGCACTGCCCCCAGGCCTCACAATGATCACTTGTCTAGACCTCAGAATTTAAAGGCTCAAATACAAGATATAAGGTCAAAAACAAAAGCAGGTATCAAAAAAATGCCATAAAAGCAACAACTTTATGACCTTAAAACATCTATTAGAGACAGTATAATCATTTCTGACCAAGAGACCCAGGCAAAAATGTTTAAAAGTCTGTAGATTTTTCTATTTCATTTTACTAATGTTTTAAAAACTGTATTTACCAAGGGTTACTAAAGTTACAGGAACTTGAAAGCATTTAGGTTGGTTATTTAATTTATGAGCACTCATTTATTTATAAGCCAATGGTACCACATAGGCAATATATAAACAGACATGTATACATAATACAGACAGACAAATAAAGACTTTATAGCTTTGATTTTAAAATTTTAGCAGTGAGATCAGTAAAGCTCACTAGTTTAAAGGTCAATGAGATTCAAACTGTGCCTTTTTAAATGGAAAAGGTTAAAGTTTATCTGTCTCACATGATCAAAGTCCTTACTGAGTGTTAGAGAAAATAGGGTAGCAAATTTACATCTCAAAGCACAGAGGTATCAATATTATCAAAATAAGTGTTTAAAATGAAAACAAAAATTATTTTTTAAAAAGCACAGAGAGATAATTTAAGCTTTTATAGTAAGTTTGGGTGGGTTAGGGGAAGATTAAACATGAGTGCCAAAGTAACACAAGCTCATAGAAATTTGCCATAGGATTTTTATAAGGAGATACATTTCATTTAGATAAGTAGCTTTTAATTTATTCTGTTTCCCAACTGGACCACTAAGCTCAGGACAGAGCCCGTTAAGGAACAGGGCCAACAAAGAATTTGTAGCTTTTAGGTCCTAATAATGTAAATATGTGAAAAGCAGTCTCAGTTGGAGGGCAGAGCATCTTGTTCTTTAAAAATCAATTATTCCTGAGGTGGAAGAATTATTGGAGCCCAGCAGGATGATGCTTGGGTGGCCGTGAGTGTGCCACTGCACTCCAGCCTGGGTGACAGTGACACTCCAACTCCAAAAAAAAAAAAAATCAATTATTCCATTTATACTGAATCCTGGGTCCCCCCAAAAGAGGAAAACGCTATGAGACCAGCCACATGATGCTTTCCCAGCACACTTCACTACAAAGACATTTCTCTAAGTGTTTAAATCATGCCTTTTTAAAATCTAAATGCAACCGCGAAATGAGCAGCCCACTGTAAATAACCATTCATTGTAAACAGCTGCTGTCGGCCACCTCCAAAACTGCAGCTTTGACCAGTGATTCACCAGCCATCACACACACAAAGGTCAAGTGCTCTCTCACAGTACAAAGTAATCACTGGTATCCCCCAAAACCAAAGAGACCAGGTAATGTAATACAAAAGAGAGCAGAGTTTCAGACCTGAGAATAACCTGCCAATGACTCTTCAGACTCCACAGGAAGACAGAAGATCCCCAAAGGGGGTGAGTGGCACCTTTTTTGTGTGTTCCTTGAGGGGTCTGAGTCATTAGAAGTCTCCTCTAGATTCTCTCATGTGGTACTGAAGACAGCAAAAAGGAAGGAGGAGTTTGAATATCAGTTTTTAATTATGTTGACTTTAGACCATAGAGACTTAAAAAAAGATTCTTTTCAAATCTCTTTTTATCAGATTTTAGCTGGGACAAACAGCTCATAGTCCTGGCGTTTGAACTTTTCTGTACCAAAAGTACTCTCCAGTAGAACTCAACAAAATAAAAAATCCTTGACCAAGTTTATAACTTAACCAAGGACGCATGAAGTATCTCCAAAGAGGTGCAAAGCAGTCCTTCACAAGATCCAGAACTACCCAAAAGACAGCTCAAATGAAATTTTGCTAGCTGCAAATGGAGTGCAGCTCACATTTCTGTCCAGCCATGTGTTCTAGGATCTCAGCTATTCAACTGAGCACCTATGCATGAAGACTCAGAAGTCTCAAGTGCCCACAAATGGGAGAGGATAAAAACAAAAAGCTTCTCGTGGGAGAGAAAAGGATCAATAACAAATGGGTATCCCAAAAGGTCAAGAATCATACAAATAATATAAAACAAATGGGATTGGTTTCCTGACCAGGAACTGGAGCTGGGTCACCCTAGCTAGAACATGAAGTTCGAGTATTTGAAGGATTTTAGTGGCTGGGCCTGGTGACTCATGCCTGTAATCCCAGAACTTTGGGAGGCTGAAGTGGGAGGATCACTTGAAGCCAGGAGTTTGAGACCAGTCTGGGCAACATAGCAAGTCCGGGTCTCTACCTGCCTCCCCCAAAATTAATTAATTAATTAGCCGTGCATGGTGGCTGATGCCTGTAGTCCCAGCTACTTGGGAGGCTGAGACAGAAGAATTGCTGGAGCCCAGGAGTTTGAAGCTTGCAGTAAGCTGTGATTGCACAACTGTACACCAGCCTTGGTGACAGATGGCGACCCTGTCTCCAAAAGAAAAAAAAAAAGGATTTTAACTGTTACTGCTGATCTGATCCCAGCAGGAATGCTGCTTAGCTAATTTTCCAGATTTTAGCATTTTAAAGACATGATAAGATTTAAAGAGTACTGTTTGA
Source organism: Tarsius wallacei (assembly GCA_963574415.1). Classification (NCBI taxonomy): domain Eukaryota; kingdom Metazoa; phylum Chordata; class Mammalia; order Primates; family Tarsiidae; genus Tarsius; species Tarsius wallacei. The sequence goes on along the minus strand of CAUYQG010241908.1, from coordinate 2,904 downwards.
TATTGGGTCAATAGATCAGTATCATTCATTAGTCTTGGTTTAGAAAAAAAATGTTAGGTCTGCATTTTTATAGTCTCAGTAGTTTTATTTTCACTATGTAGTTCCATTTGTTCCTTCTGTTCTAAACTTATTAGTAAATTCATTTAATGAATTGCATTGAAATGTGTGCATTGTGAAATTTCAAAAAATCTCTAAGAGATGTCCGGGAGCCAAAGGAATAAGCGGAAAGGCCTGAGTTCAGATCACAGGGATAGAAGGAAAAGGGGCAGTTAGAGGAGAAAGACAGAAAGCCTTTCTTAATAGTTGCAAAATATTCCTTTGTTTACCTTTTGACAGTGGGCAATTTTTTCTTTCAGGGTTACTTTTAGAAGTTTTTAGGTGCCATTGGAAGAATGTAAGTCTCCTATTCAATTTGGTTCTAAAACCAGCTCTTTACAATTGTGCACACAAGTAAATTATTGTAGGTATTTTAAGAGCTTCTCTTCTTGGGTCATTGCTGCATATCATTATTCCAGGTTAGATGGGTCCACTTTCCTAGATATCTACAAAAGTGCACCCCATAAGTGTTCTACATAAATCCACTGGTGTTTCTAAACAGAGGGTTAAGATTTTGAAGCTTGATTTCCTATAATTTAGGAACTTTTCCAAAGTGACCAAGGCCAGGAATGTGTAGGATCAAAGTGTGTCAAGTCTCAGACTGCCTCTAACTGCCAGGTGGCTGCAGAGTGCTCAAGGTTTGGGGAACCAGACCCTCATATTATACCTATGAGAAGAGCAAAATGGAGATACACTTTTCAGTTAGGAACTAACAAGAATTGGCCCCATATGAAAGACTAAGTTCAAATTTTCAAGCAATAGAAAACAGCTGCAATCTTAAAAGCATCCTATGTAAAATGAAACCACTAGTGCCTAGCTGGCAATCCTTTGACCTGAGCCTCTGCTGTGAGAAAGAAGAAAAAAAAAATTGACCCAAATCTCTGGTCCTGAGGCAGAGGCAGAAGCTTGACCTGAACCTCTGCTGTAAGACAGAGATGGGGGGCTGGGGGGAGGCAGTTATCTGCTGAGCTTTTTACCCAATGTCCTGTCCGAAGAAGGTTAATACTGAAGCCCTCACTCTTAAAGGAAAGAGACGTTTCAAAAACAGTCCAGAGAAAGCATAGGCTTTCAATCAAAGAGTGAAAGGTCCACATTTGGGAGAACTCACCCAAGACATCCAATGGGCTTCTGAAGACAGAGTGTTACCAAGCCCTGCTTTTAGAGAGGGCTTAAATCCTGCCAATTTAAGCCAGATATGTTGACCTAAAAAGCACAAGTTTAGACAAAATTTAACATAAGTAGAGAGTTTATTTGGGCCAAGCCTGAGGATCACAACCTGGGAGCATAGATTCAAGTTGCCCTGAATACACACACTGATTAGCAGCAGTTACAAGTGATTTTTAAAGGGAAAGAAGAGACAGTTCCCGAGCTGTTTACCAAGAATTTACATTAAAATAACAAAATATTGATTGTTAAAGTATAGATGTAGGTTATAGTGTCTGGTGTGGGATTATTAGGTTAATTTATAGTTAATTGTGGCAGTAGCAAGCAGTTTCAAGAGATGAATGCATAGCTCAGAAGGGGGCGATAGGTCATGATTGCTGCCTCATTTTAATGCCTTCTGGACCTGATAACTTAAAAGGGCTCACACCCCTCAGATAAAAGTTCTTTTCAACCTGGGAACATAGCAAGACCTCATCTTTACACAGAACCAGAAAATTAGCTGGGCATGCTGGCGTTAGTCTGTAGTCCAGCTACTGGGTACGCTGAGGCGGAAGGATTTTCTGAGTCCAAGTGTTCGAGGTGGTGGTGAGCCGTGACCGTGCCACTGCTCTCCAGCCTGGGCAACAGAGTGAGACTCCTAACTCAACAACAACAACAACAACAACCACCACAAAGTTGTTTTCTCACATTTTTCCAGACAGGAAGGGTTTTCTCCACATGGGTGTGATACTTTAAATTTTCTGAAAAATCAAGACCAGGAGCCTCAGACATCTGTGTTTGCTGTCAATTACAGAAATAGTCTACAATTTGAGACAGTTCTGGACAAGCACAGAAACCAGCCTAGAGAAAATGATGCTTATTAGCAGGCAAAACCTCCACTGTGGAGAATCCACAGGCGGGGAAGTGGCAATAATAGGGCCAAGGGCCAGGCCAGAGCTTACCTTTTTGACTAACTGCAGGAAGATCTGTGGAAGGGAAAAAAAGAGGAGAGGGCACTGCTTAACCACTTAGGAGAACAAATCGCTTTGAAGCACTGTGACCCACTGCTTACCTGTAACCAGCTGATGTGCTGGCTGTACTTCATTCTTCATTGTGGTACCAGAGGAAGCTCTAAAACCCCTGCTTGCCGCTAGCCTGTCTCAGGCTACTGTCTGTCCTCAGAAGGAATAAGCTGCATTTCTTTAAAATAGTGTTTTATTTCTTTAATTGTAATTTAGCCTGGAATTGAGAGTGTATAAATTCCATCTGTTTCCAATTAGTGTACATGAACTAGGCCCATACGAATCACCATTCAGGTCCCCGTCAGCCAGTGCCAGGGCCAGGGCCTGCGTAAACAGGGCCATGGTGGGAGCTGTGGTGACATCCCTCTCAAGAACTTAGGGACAGGCTGGACTTGTTGGCTCACACCTGTAATCCTAGCACTTTGGGAGGCTGAGGCAGGAGGATGCTTGAGCCCAGGAGTTCGAGCCCAGGAGTTCGAGACCAGCCTAGGCAACATAGCGAGACCGCGTCTCTACAAAAAATTAGCTGGGTGTTGTGGTGTGTGCCTGTAGTTCCAGCTACTTGGGAAGTTAAGGTGGGAGGATCACCTGAGTCAAGGAAGTCGGGGCTGTGGTGAGCCATGATTGTGCCATTGCACTCCAG
>CAUYQG010241903.1:0-12426 GCA_963574415.1 Tarsius wallacei | reverse complement strand
GGCTAATTTTTTGATTTATTGTAGAGATGAGGTCTCGCCAAGTTGCCCAGGCGGGTCTCGAACCCGCGGGCTCAGGCAATCCACTCACCTCAGCCTCCCAAAGGCGCGGGATTACAGGCTGAGCCACCGAGCCCGGCTTCTCTCTCTTATTAATCAGCACAACTTTACAAATACTTTCGCTTCCCCCTCCCCTTTTTTCTCCCTCCTAAAGCTGGCTGTCCATAAAAAATTCAGGACAGATGTTCTTTCCCTAAATGTCTTGGGTAATTGGATGGAATTTCTAGCAAGTGTCAAGTATTTAGGATAAAAAAAAATCTCCTAACTTCAGCAGTATAACCCAAAAACTCTCATTAGTTACTCCACTTTATTTAAATATATATTTTTTCTTCAATGTTTTAGGTGATGAAGAAGATTAAAAATGATTCCATAACAGTCAGTATAGTATTTTACATTCACTGACCTTTTTGTGTAATTTGATAGGTTCCTTTAGGAAGTCAGCGACAACGGCTGTGTTAGGTGAAAGCTTGATTTATAAACATTGTTCATGGGTGTGTGGGGAGGGAGTGGGCAAGACTTTCATCCTGAGTTTTTACCTTTTGAGCAGCTCACACCTTTCAGGACTTCATTAATGTATTTTTACTCTTCCTCCTTAAATTACTGCCATGGTTTCTCCATCAATGCTCAGTTTCCCAGAAGAACCGGGCAGAGCTGAGACAGGAGGTCTTAGAGCTGGGCTGAATGGAAGGCTATTTATCAGAGGAGACTCTAAATCATGACCGAGGGGAAAACAAGGATGTGTCTGGGAAGACAGAGCATCAGATCTGAAGGGAGATTCTCAGCAAGGCTGGGATCCACTTCTGGGACATCTAGAGCATGGCATGGGAGCTGGGTAGATTAAGACCCCAGGATTGCCATATTGGATCAGACTCACAGTGATCGGTACATATTATATGCCTCCAATTTGACTTAATCATTCATTTAAGTAGTAAATCATCCCTTGGGGAGAAATATCTGGTTGTCCTCTCTGAAGCACTTTTCTTGAAAGTCAATAATGTTTCTCCCAAATAACACTAAATTTCAAGTGAGCCGCAGTTTGTACATTGTCACACAGTTTGCAAAGTTTTTCAGAGCTGTTGTCTCATTTGATTCTCACAGCAACCCCATGAGGTCTGTGTCATCATGTTTGTACATCATAAGGTGGAATTTTATAGGTTATATAAATGGAAATTTATAGACTTGCCCACTCAGATTAAAAGTACAGTCTAAATACTACATCTAGACACATCATAAAGAAACCACAGAGCCAAAAATGTGCTGTACTTTAAAAAAAAAAAAGCCTAAGATTTACCAGAGAGACCACTAGCATGACAACAGATTTTTCTGTGACCACACAATGAAATAATGACTTGAAAGTGTTGAAGGAAGAAAAAAAGTGAACCTAGAATCTTATACCCAGCAAAACCATCATTCAAGAATAAATGTGAAACAAAGGCCTTTTAGTCATAAAATTCTAAGAAAGTTTACCATCTGTAGACCCACTGAAGAGTGAATCCAAAGAGAAGTAGGATGTAAGGAACCATAGTGTACAGGCAAATTAGAAATTTAATTAATTTACTTTTCAGAACCCTAAGTTATATAAAAAGTAAAATAAAATTTCTGTGTAATAAAAAATAACTTAAAAGTAAGGAGATGTTCAATGAGTTGTTAAAGAATGCTAAATCCTTTTCTTATTCACAAGGAGAACAATACTGTATTAACTGCATATTTTGTTTGAAAATATAATTTATTTATTTTTTTGGAATTGAATTCTCACTCTATTGCCCACGCTGGGGTGCAGTGGCATACTCATGGCCACTGTAGCCTTGACCTGCTGGGCTCAGGAGATCCTTCTGTCCTAGCCTTCCAAGTAGCTGAAACCACAGGCATGCACCACCATGCCTGGTTAGTTTTTTTTTTAATTGTAGAGATGAGGTCTCACCAAGTTGTCCAGGTTGGTCTCGAACCCCTGGGCTCAGGCAATTCTCTCACCTCCATCTCCCAAGTGCTGGGATTACAGGTGTGAGCCACCACGCCTGGCAAAAAAAATATATAATTTCTTATGTAGGTTAACAAAGAATGTTTCAGTTGCATTAACTTTTTTTTTTTTACTTAAAAAAAGACTTAAAACTATGGTTACACGTTGGGATTTGTTCAGTGTGGGTGGTAGGCATATTCTCTGTAGTTTTCTATATGTTTTTACATAATAAAAAATTAAAGTCTCCTTTGTACTCAGCAATTTATAACAAAGACTTTAAAAACATATCCTCTTTCAGAAAGGAATCCCACTTTAGAACTTTAGTTTAAGTAGATAGGCCAGTAAGTACCTGAAATTTTAAATATAAACATGTTTCCTATCCAACGTTTATGAAACTGAAAAATCAGAAGTAAGCTTCTAATAAGACAGCGACCTTATCTACTTTCCATCTGTGTCCCCAGAGAGCAAACACAGAGCTTAATATTAAGCCCTCAATCAAGATATGTTTAAAGAGGCTGGGTGCGGTGGCTCACGCCTGTAATCTGAGCACTTTGGGAGGCAGGGATAGAAGAATTGCTCGAGCGCCAGAGTTCGAGACCAAGCCGGGCAACATTGAGAATCTTCACCTCTACAAAACAAACAAACAAATAACTAGTCGGACATGGTAACCCACACCTGTGTCCTAGCTACTCGGAAGGCTGAGGCTGAAGGATCACCTGAGACCAAGAGGTCGAGGCTGCGATGAGCCATGATTGTGCCACTGCACTCCAGCCTGGGCAATAGAGTGAGACCCTGACTCAAAAAAGAAAGAAAGAAAGAAAGAATAAGTGAATAAATGTGCCAAATATCAAGCAACAGGGAAGTGTGTAACACATGTTATAAGATTTTCCACCAAAAATGTTTAACATTTACATTTCAACCCTGCTATGATTCATACGTTGATACAATGTATGAATTTACATTTGATTTACATTTTGATCCAGCTATGTAACTTCCTTGACCTTCCCTCCCCTGTTAATTTCTCTCTCTCTGAAAAGTTTCACTGGAGCTTCAAGGGGGAGGTGGATCAGACCCTCACTGGAAGCCTAATATTTGGAGACTTCCTGCTCCGCCTCTCCTGAGTCTCCCTTCCCGTTCTAGCTGTCCCTGCACAATCTAGACCAAACCGCACTCCTCTCCTTTGTCACCCAATACTGCATCTCCGCCTGCAGCTCCACCCTTGATAAGCAATAATGCAAAGAAGAATGAATAATCCTGTAAAATACTCGCCATGTGCTTATTCCACCTCGTACCGTCTTATCTAGTCCTGAAATAGTCTCGTGAGGTCAATATCAGTATTAGCCCCATTTTACAGATATGGAGACTAAGACAGGAGATTAAGAAACTTGCCCAAGGTCAGAGAGAAAGAAGGTAAATTTGACTTCGGCACTTAAACTCCTCATCAGTCCAATAGCCTGCATCCACCCAGTAGTGGGGGTCGGGGGGAGAGGAGGAAGAAAGGAGGAGGAGACAGATAATAGTAGTACAATCGTATCAGAAGCATGGGGGAGCCTCTCCCCACTTCTGACCAGGCACCAAACTCTGTCCATTTGTCTCCTAATAAGAGCTTATTTTATTTTATTTTACTGAGTTGAGTTGAGCTGGAATCTCACTCCATTGCCCAGGCTGGAGTGCAGTGGCACACTCACAGCCACCCCAGCCTTGACCCACTGGACTTGGGCGATCCTCCTGCCTCTGCCTTCCAAGGAGCCAGAACAACAGGCACGTGCTACCACACCAGCTAATATTTTTGATTTATTGTAGAGATGAGGTCTTGCCAAGATGCCCAGGCTGGTCTCGAACCCACAGGCTCAGGCAATCCACTCGCCTCGGCCTCCCAGAGTGCTGGGATGACAGGCTGAGCCACCCAACCCAGCCTCTCTCCCCACTTCTAGCCAGGTACCAAATCCTGTCCATTTGTCTCCCAATAAGAGCTAATTTTTTTTTTTTTTTTGAGTTGGAGTCTTACTTTGTCACCCAGGCTGGAGTGCAGTGGCAATCTTGCGGCCACCCCAGCCTCGACCTGCCAGGCTTTGGCGATCCTTCCGCCTCAGCCTTCCAAGGAGCTGGAACTACAAGTGCGTGCTACCATGCCTGGCTAATATTTTTGATTTATTGTAGAGACGAGGTCTCGTCAAGTTGCCCCGCTGGTCTCAAACCCGCAGGCTCCCAAAGTGCTGGGATGACAGGCTGAGCCACCGAGCCTGGCCAAGCGAGCATTTTAAAAGTACTGAGTTTGTGCCAGGAACTATTCTGAAGGCTTTCAACAACCATATGAGGTGGAGCACCAGTATTCATCTCCACATGGGTGGAGAAACTGAGGCACAGAGAAGGCAATTCATTTGTCCAAAGCCACAGTTTGGCAAACAATAAAGCTGGGATTCAAAACCAGGCTTCCAGTCTCCAGAGCCCACATCTTCACCTCTCTGGACCACTTCCAGGCAGAACCTGTTTTTGAGCACCTCTTGGGTGCTCTCCTTGCTATCACCCTGTGGTGATAACTCGGCTCTTAGCACCTCTTGACTGAACTATGACCATAACCTACTGTTACTATGTCCAGATTCTTTCCACCCCCTCCCTACTTGTACCCTCATCCTGCCACCAGATAGTCTTTGAGAAAGAAAACTCGGATCATGTCCTTCTTTCCACTGGAAGACATCTGAAATGTTCCCTCTGCTGCAGAGTTCAGGCTCTTTTGCATGGCATTCCAGGTTCTTCCCAGGCTGGCTCCCACCTCCACGGCCTCATTTCCCAGCCCACTGCCACACCATCTGTCCCGGCACGAGGAACCTTGAGCATATCTGGAGCGTGCCGTATCCTTTCCTGTTTTCTGTGTCTTTTGAACATGCTGCCGCTCTGCTTGGAGTGTGTCTCCTCATCCTGGGCTTCCTGCAAAAACTACCAGGCAATCAATGAATAGCACACGATCAACTTGCAAAATGGGGATATCCTACCCATCAAGATGTGTGGTGAGTAGATGAGGGAAGTCCCTGCCCCATACTAGGGGCCAGTTGGGATCCAGACGAGCAGGAAGAATGAAGGCCACGGTGATGCAGAGGACAGCACACTCCACAGCGACACCGGAAAGACTGCGGGGAAGGAAGGTCAGAACCGTGTTCCTCAGAGACTAGAAAGAGGGTTTCTGCTCATCCAATATTGAATGCTGACCTTCAGCTCAACCCTGTGGAGCAAGCAGAGCAGACTTTCCTCCCCCATTTTACGGGCGGGGGGGGCAGAATTAAGGCTCAAAAAATTTTCATGACTGGGAAAGGTATGTGCGTGAGTAGAAAAATGAAGACTAGAAAGTAGGCTTTCTGGTTCCAGGTCACAGCTTACTCCTAGTTGTGATTTGAATGCATGTACACTTTCAAAATTCACATGTTGAAACCTAATCACCAAGATGAAGGTACTAGAAGGTGCGCCCAGCCCTCATGATTGAGATTTATCCTTTATAAAAGAGGTTTCAGAAAGCATTTGTCCCACGTGTAGATGGAGCAACAAGGCTCCATCCTGCAAGCAGAGAGCAGCCCTCACTAGACAGCTGCCAGCATCTTGTTCTTGGACTTCCCAACCTCCAGAACTGTGAGAAATGAATTTCTGTTGTTTATGAAGTGCCCAGGCTAAGGTATTTTGTTATAGCAGCAGAAACTGACTGAGACACTCCTCTACCCTAGGGCGGCAGCAGACCCCAAGATGCTTTGTGTGAAGCTGAAAATGCCTCCTCTTCCTCTCCTAGAGGACCAAGAGGCACCCTCCAGGCCAGAGGGGTGAGTAGAACACCAGCTGGATCATGCCTCCCTCGCCCTCCACAGCATATCCTGTACAATCTAGGGGTGGCATTCTGCTCCTACTTCCCCTGCACCCCACAGTTTCACTCCCGGGTGCTGTCCCTATTCGCACTGAGGACCTCCCTCATCCCTGGACCCTCCTCATTGAAGAACTCCAGTGCCTGGGGCTGCCAGGCTGGACAGTGACAGATGCCAAGTCTGTGGTTGGGGGCCGTGCTTGCCAGGGGTGTGACGACCAGGGTCCTGCCTGAACCGCCCCCCGCCCCAAACTCTGTCCTCATGAAGCCCCCAGTCTATTTAATGTCTCTCCTGTTGCCAATGTCTTCCCGGCAGCAAAGGACACCCTGTGATGCAGTGCTCCATACAGTGTGCATGCCCCATAAATAATACCAAATGATGACAGCGGGTTTTTTTCAAAAGATGAAGGTTCCACCTCTCAGGACTCTCTTTTGCTGTACATCTTTGCCAAGCGTGGGTTAAGACGGTCCATCTTTTAGCGAGAATCAGGGTTTGGAGATTAGTGAAGTGAGAATTGGTCAGGTTTAATGGCACAGATAATATTTTATTTTTATTTCAATTTTAATACACTATCAACATGCAATGAAGTAAGATATACGGCAACACTTGAGGAAGGAACTGCCCTCCAACTTATCTTAAGTTACCAATTTGGGACTAGTTTCTGAAGTTATTTTTCTGCCAGTCTTGAGAATCTCGGAAAATTTTGGCTTCATCAAAATGATATATTAGGAAGGGTAAAGGTCACCTTAAACTTTGCACAAGAAATCAGAGTAGTGTTTGACCATGACACTCAGGAATTTTTTTTTTCCCTTAAAGATATAAAGAAACCAGAAAAAGGGAGAACTTCTTTCCTTTGAACAATGAACTTGCCTCATTCTCCGGTGGCATCCAAGATATTTATTTTGACCCCAGGCACCATTAGATGCACAAGTTGGCTTAGTGAGCTGGGAAAACTGATCGAGTTATGAAGACCCTCAGGATCGTAATTCTGTGTTGATGCCTGTGGTTCCATTTAGACTGGGCATCCTGTGGGTCAGGGACCATATCCAATTCATCTTAGAGTTGCTACCACACCCAGCACACTGCCTGGCACAGAGAAGGCACCCGTTCTAGGTTTGATGAATAACAATAATAACAACAATAATTAACTTGTGTTGCGTATTTGCTATACTCAGTGGGTCAAGATGCCTTCTGACTATTTTCTATGTAGCATTGTACATTTACTCTGCCCTATAGCCCTATGGGTGGTGTAATGGGTTGACCTGTGCTTTTCTCCAAATTCGCATGCTGAAATCCTAACCCCTGGTGCTTCTGAATATAACCTTATTTGAAAATAGGGTAGTTGCAGATGAAATTTGTTAAGATACGGTCATATTGAGGTAGGGTGGGCTCCTAATCCAGTATGACTGGTGTCTTCATAAAAGGGGGAATTTTTTTTTTTTTTTGCACTCCAGCCTGGGCAGCAGAGTGAGACCCCGACTCAAAATTTTTTTTTCTTGGAATCCTCTTTTCTTTGTTTTTTAAAATTTTTAATTTTAAAGATAAGAGTTAAGTATACAAATGCTCATTATGCAGGTATCCTTGTTGATAAGGTGTGGCCCCCCCCACCTGACAGAATTCCACTACTGCCAATCCCACCCCTCACCCAGGCAATTTCAAAAGGGGGGAATTTTGACACAGACACTTATACGGGTGAAGATGAAGACAGTGGTCTGGAAGATGCAGCAGAAGCCAAGGAACACCAGGATTGCCAGCAAAAAAAAAAAAAAAAAACACTGAACGTGAAGAGAGAGGCATGTAACAGATTTTTTTTCCCTCCTGATGTTCAGAGGATCCACCGCTTTCTTCCAAAACTAGGTTTTTAGAAAGACAAAGTGTTTGAGATGGTGGTCGGAAAAAATATTTTAGTAGCTGTATAGACGCTGTATAGTGAGGAGAAACAGGAGAAGTCTGGTGAGTCCCTGTCTTTCTAGAACAATTCTCCCCTCTCCAAAATGCCTGGTAGTGGATGCTGGGTGCACCGTCTGGATTCCCCCTTTCAGTGGGGAGGCAAGCATGCTACCCACCACAGAATCCCTCTCCAGGACTCGCCCTCAGCAGGAGAGCACCACACCACCCAACATCTCGCCCCTTGGTGGATGCTGGCATGAAAGTCCGGTCCTCTTGCCTCAGGAAGGGACGTCAGAGTTGCCTCAGAGTTGGCCATCCTAGCTACAGAGCTCTGATAACATTTGTCGGCTGGGGCCTCTGTTACAATCCACCTTCTCCTTCTGCCTGTCCTGCTTTCTTCACTCTCTCAAAGGTGTTGCTGCTCCCTGATAAACCACCTTCACCCAAATCTCCATCTCAGAGTCCACATCCCAGGAAACCTGATCTAAGTCATTAGATAAAAATGCTCAGTTGAGGACTGTAACAACTCACAATGTAACAGCAAGTGGACAAAAACAGCATAACAAAGAGCCAAATATATGCTATGACACTAATTTGACATAAAGGAGGATTCCGTCACGATAAGGGCTTGAGTTCCAGAGACAGACCTGAGTTCAAATGCAACTGCCAATGATCGTCTAACTCTGAACAAATTATGTAACTTCTTTGAACCTCAGTTTGTTCATCCGTAAAATGAACTCATGACTTTTTATGAAAAGTATTTGAGACCTCAAAAATGGCTCTCCTTGAAATATATTGAAAGGATATTGCAAAAGGGCCACATAAGGGGTTTTTGTGATGCTAGAACTATTCAGTATTTTGACTGCGTTGGAAACTACACGAGTAATAAAACTGTATGGACTTACACATACACAAACGAGCACAAGTAAAATGGGAAATCTGAATATGATGGTGGATGGGGTAAATGTCAATATCTTGGTTGTGATATTAGACTAGAGTTTTGTAAAATGTTACCAAATGGGGACAATCATAATACCTACCTCCTGGGTTGCTGTGTTAAGAGTAAATGACAAGGTGCATGTAAAACTTTTAGCACACTGTTCACTTTTTCAGAAAAAAGTCTGTAAGGAACTGCTACAATGCTGATGCTGAATATCTCTCAGTATTGGGGTTAAGAAAGATTTTTATTTTTTATTTTTTTATTTTTTTGAGTTGAAGTCTCACTCTGTCGCGTAGGCTGGAGGGCAGTGGCACACTCATGGCCACCCCCCAGCGTCGACCTGCTGGGCTCAGGCGATCCTTCTGCCACAGCCTTTCAAGCAGCCAGCACTACAGGCACATGCTACCATGCCCAGCTAATTTTGTGATTTATTGTGGAGAAGAGGTCTTGCCAAGTTGCCTGGGATGGTCTCAAACCCACAGGCTCAGGCAATCTACTCACCTCAGCCTCCCAAGGTGCTGGGATTACAGGCAGAGACACCGAGTCCGGCCCGATTTTTATTTTTTATAAATTATCTGTATTTTCTAAAATGTTGATCATTTACATATTATAAGGGACACGTATGGTTGTCTTTGCAGCAGTAAACCTCCATCTGAGCTGTGATGGGAATCCGTGCTCCCTACCACTACCAAGGTGGAGTCTATCACAGGCTGATCTGATCAGCTTATTTCATTCCTGGTGGTCTCAGAGATTATTTCAGGGGTAGAGGCATGAGCTGAACCATTCCAATCAAAGTGCGTCTCTGGACTCTTGCTAGGGATGCTGGGAGAAGAGAGGATACTCTCTCACTTGCTACGAATGAGGAAACACATCTCAGGAACTATTGATAGCTATCTCATGACCATGAGAGGGGTCTGCTTTGGGATGAAGTGGATCCCTTGAACAGCAAAGAAAAAAAGAAATCGGGGAGGGGGGAGGGACTGGTAGTTGAGGGAAACTGCTAGGGGAGGGAGGGGCACACCTCATCAACAAGGGTACCTGAATGATCAACGTTTGTATACCTAACCCTGAATTGTATCCCACATCTTTAAAATTAAAGAGAGAAAGAAATCTTGTGCCTGTTGAAGCCATTGATTCTCTGGATCAAAACACATCCTATCTCTGGACTTTCCACTCAATCACGTGAGTAAACAAATTCTATTTATTTTTCAAGCAAATTTAAATTGAGTTTCCTATTACAACATAGACTTTTGAAAAACTTGCATACAACTTGTATTATTTTCACCATCAAAAGTTAACAGGCCAGGTGTGGTGGCTCACGCCTGTAATCCCAACACTTTGGGAAGCTGAAGTGGGAGGATTACTTGAAGCCAGGAGTTTGAGACTAGCCTGGGCAATATAGTGAGACATCATCTCTAAACAAACAAACAAACAAATAAAGTTTCTATAAGTTAACAATAACAAGTAGCTATAGAGAACTATCACCCCTTCCATGGGGCTCTTGTCAAGACCCTCCTCTTCCAATGGGGATCCCAGACCCACTGGTCAGGTTGACTTTCTCGACAGTTCCAGTCCTTGTTGCCTGGATGCCAATCTAACATTAAATAAGCTCACACCTTATATTGCCCTCTGTCCCAGGTGTATATATATTGTTTTCCAGTAAGCCAGAAAACTGCTAGAGAGTGAGGGGGTCACGTCTTATCATTCTCATAAACCCCACTGTGGCCTTCCCTAAATCCGCAGGGCTGTTTTTTTTTTCTAGGTCTCACATTTACGAAAAGCCCCCATTTGGACTTTAGCTAGATTTTAACCTCCCAAAGAGGTGAAACAAAAAGTTGTGCCTTGTGTCTTAGACTCATTAATTTGTCAGTAAACACATTAATATGTCAGTAAAACTATTGGAATATACAACAACGTAATTATTTTTAGTATATGGAAACCTCCAGTGATTGAAAATGCCCCCTGAATGAACTCAGGGCACCAGGGACAGCAGCTACAAAGTCATTGCGCTCTCAGAGCTTGAAGGAGCTTTGCAGTTCTCTAGTGCAATCCTTTCAGTTTCTAATTGAGGAAACTGAGGCCCACACGGGCAGAGGAACTTGGCAGCATTGCCTATGTATGGCAGAGCCAGACCTTGAACCCAGGCCTTCTAGTTCCCCAATAAATACTCACGAAAATGATTCAAACCATACCTGTAGAATGACCTCTAAAGCGTTGTGCAAATTTGCCTTGTATGGTGCTCCGTAGATGTTCTGATAAGAGTTTTACAGCAGGTTCAAAGTTAACTCATTTTTCAACTTGTCTGGGGCCCTACATGATATAGAGCACCAGGCTGATGTAGGAAGGGACTTTTCTCCACCAGTCAGTCAGGTGGCTTATTTCAGCCCCCGGAGTAGCTGTTAATCAGGTTTCAATAGACTTCAGCGTTTCACTCAGAACCTGTTGGCAATCCTGAACTCCACCAATCCTGTCATCTCCGCAAAATGAGCTCCGGCTATGGCCCCATCCGTTTTCAATTTTATTGAGGGATCCCTTCAGAACAGTTCCTGCGGCAGCATTAATATGGACCTCAGCAGGGACCCACTTCCTTATCCCGAAGCTGCTCTCTCGGGGCACAGAATGATGGGCTCCAACTCCCGGAGATTTAAGAGCACGGAGGCAAGTTTTTAATGTGCTCTTTGTCCCCGTGCCAGTCCGGTTCTTCCCATGCACAGAGCAGTGGCGATCTGGAGCTAACAGTGGTCCTCTCTAGGGCTGTCAGACCTTGTCCATAATTTTTCACACAACTTTGCAGAGGACTCGCCTGCTCTCTTCTTGATTTTTATCAGACCTGTTGTATCGCTTTTGTGATGCTCCCAAGTCTTTCTGTCCCAACCTCCTTTCCGAGCAGATCTAACACAAATGATATCAATACACCGGGCAACTAATATGTGCTGAGCTCTGGTCTAAGTAGATTGGCTCATTCAAACTCAAGATCATCTTATGATGGCAATAATTTCAGTCCTTCTCCGTTGAGGAAACAGTCTTCAGGGAGCTTAAGTAACTGCCACAGAGTCACACCATTCAGAAATATTGGTGTTGGGATCTTTGAACCCAGGCAATTCAATCCCAAGGCTAGCACCCTTTCCACTGTGTTATGCTGTGTCTCTAAATTTATGAAATTGGTTCCCCTGGAATCTGCTCAGATCAAGTCCACCCATATGCAAATGACCACAAACTCTGCAGGGAAGTTGTATTGCTTTGGCACTAGAGTCACTGCATTTTGAAACCATAGCTTTTATGAAAAGTATTTGAGACCTAAAAAATTACTCTCCTCAAAATATTCAAAGAACATTGCAAAAAGACAACACAAGGAATCCCTTTGATGTTGTAACTGTTCTTGACTGTGTTGGAACTTACACAGGTGATAAAATTGTAAAGACACACACACACACACACACACACACACACACGAGTACAAATAAGATGCGAAATCTGAATAAGATAGTAGATGACATCATTGCCATCATCCTGGTTGTGATATTGCACTATAGTTTTGCAAAATGTTAACATTGGAGGAAATTGGGCAA
The DNA here is from genome assembly GCA_963574415.1 of Tarsius wallacei. Lineage (NCBI taxonomy): Eukaryota > Metazoa > Chordata > Mammalia > Primates > Tarsiidae > Tarsius > Tarsius wallacei. The sequence goes on along the minus strand of CAUYQG010241903.1, from coordinate 168 downwards.
GGTATTCTTTCTTAAAATTGCATGTGAGCTCTCGTCGCCTCCACTGTCCCGGCGGCACCAACTGAACCACCCTGCCCGCTGCCGACGTTTGATATGCTGAGCCGCGCTGTACTGTGCCTGGCCCTGGCCGCGGCGGCCCGGGTGGGCGCCGACGCCCCCGAGGAGGAG
>CAUYQG010241901.1:0-13232 GCA_963574415.1 Tarsius wallacei | reverse complement strand
GAGGCATTAGTCTTTAAAAACACACACACATACACACACACACACACACACACACACAATCTGTGTGTTGGTGATGGCTGCCTTTAGTTCTCTATCCCTGGCCTCTCCTCATATTGAGATAAACACCTCGACCGGGTATGGTGGCTCATGCCTATAATACCAGCACTTTGGGAGGTCAAGGTGAGAGGATTGCCTGAGCCCATGGGTTGGAGATCAACCTGGGCAACTTAGTGAGACCTCATCTCTACAATAAATAAAAAGAAAATTAGCTAGGTGTGGTGGCGCATGCTTGTAGGTCCAGCTACTTGGAAGGCTGAGGAAGCAGGATCGCCTGAGCCCAGCAGGTCAAGGCTGCGGTAGCCATGGGTGCTCCACTGCACTCCAGCCTGGGCAACAGAGTGAGACTCTGGCTCAAAAAAATAAATAAATAAGCGCCTACTTGACATCTCTATTTGGAGGTTTCATAGTTACCCCATAGGTGAAATTTGAGAATCCAATGCACTAGTTATTTAAAAGCACTTAGCACATCTTAAATAGTAGCTACTGTTACTATTCTGATGTGCTGGGCCCTATGCTGGATACTGCAGCTTCAAAGATGAGTTAAGATACCATCCTTGCCTAAACAGTCTTGTTTGGGGTGGGGACACAGGTTATCAGGAAGGAGGTGAAAAGGGTTTGCTCAATGCTCAGATATAAGGGGCAGAGGTCCTTGAAGGTTGAAGCCATGTTACCCATATTAGGGGCTCAGTGAGTGATCACTGAAGAATGAGCCCACAAACTGACCCATCTGTAGATTTTTCCTGAGGGCCAGCCATTCCACAGCCACAAGGTGGCAGCGTTGCCAAAGTTTTCCAGTGGCCAACTCCTGTGGCCTCTGTGAGAAGTCTTTGCCAGGGCCTTCTCTAACCCCTCTTCAGTCTCAGCTCCAAAATCACCAACTCAACAGTGCCAATCCGGAGGTTCTTAACATTCAGTTCCTGTAGCCCTAGTCTGCTGTGTCCCATGCATGGATACCCCTTTGAGTTTGACTACTGTCCCTGGCTGCTTCTCCAGACCTCCTTCTTAGGATACTGCTTGCCTAAGGGAGTTCTCATCCCTCATTTCTGAGCTGGCCACTCTCCTGGGCAGAGCACAAATTATGTGCTCAGCTGATTTCTTCTGGTATTTCTCCGATCACTGTCAAATTTCTTCTTTTAAGCCTGAAGGTTTTATAGTCTCCTCATTCATTTATCCCCTCTGCATTCTTGGCTGACCACAAGAGGCTGCTCTTGTGAGCCACTCATCCCCCCTCCCCATGATGTAATAGACGGAGTATGGGTTTTGGGAGTTAGATGTGCTTGGATTCTGTCCCGGCACTAACACTTTCTAGTGGTGCACGTGGGGCAGTGACATGCTGTTTCTGAATTTTAGTACTATGCCAGGGTTTTGAGCAAGACTTGGGTCAGACAGACCTGGGTTGGAATCCTGGCTCAGCCATTTACTAAGTGTGAGGACTTAAGAGGTTTCTTTAGTCATTGAACAAATGTGAGGTATCTACTATGTACCAGTTACTGTAGTACAAAAGAGGTACTTATTGGTGAAGATAACAGATGTTATCCTTGTCTTTGGCATTTTAATGGGAAAGGCAGATAACAAACAAGGAAACAAATGTCTGGTCAGGAGCAGGAGAGGGGCTGCTCAGACCAGGGTTCCAGGAGGGCTCTCTGTAGCCGAGATGACACCCAAGCTAAGAATTGAAGGATGGGAAGGAACCAGCCATGCAAAGAGCTGTTAAGGGGTGTGGGGAAAGTCTTCTGAGCTGAGGGAACAGCACACGTTCTTGGGGAGGAAAGCAGAACAGAGGTGAGGCCCATTATGTCAGGAACATGGAGTGGGGTGGCAACCAGGCCGTGTGGCACAGATGAAGTGGGGAAGTAGCTTGTTTTCTCTGTTAAATTAGGTTAGTAACTGAACTTACCTCAATGGGACAGTTATGCAATAGATAAGGAAGTGTTGCACAACATTCTTTAACCTCTGCCCACAGTGGGGGGTACGTTTCACATTGTGATCCATACACATAAATAAATATACATTACTAGAAGTGAAACAAATTTCACAAAACAATACTTACCCTTACTTTGTGGGATGCTATCTAATTCCAGTATTATCTGTTTCCTTTTTTAAGTGCTAAATTGGCCATTGTCATGGGTTAAGACCCATTGAAGTTTTATATATGTTAAATAAAACAGCACAGCAGCTAGCATGTGGTCTATATCTGATAAGTGTTATTGTACTGCCTATTACAGTTTTTTTCACTGTTTAAATAACGTGAACAGTATATGCCACATGGAAACGTGACTGGCCTTGCCCACAGGTAGGCTTCCTTTCTTCTTCATGTTGCCGTGTGGCTCACATGAGGAGCTGGTGGCCAGACAGCTGTACATGAGGGCTTCCAGACTGGGCAAGCCTGGTTTCCTTGGCTATCACCCTGCTGTGTCTCAATAGAGCCCTTTCACTGAGGTCTGTTCCCTCTTACCTGGGGAAGAATCAGTGGGTGGGTGGGCAGGGTGAGGGGATGGATAGCAGAGAGAGGGGTGTGGCTCAGAAATTCAGGCTGCCTCTAAAAAGGCCAATTGTTTTCACCATGTAAAGCCTGGGGTGGAATCTCAAGTTCAGAAGAGGAGACAGGCTGCTGTGTGTGAGTGAGGCCAGGGCGGGGAGCAGAAGGATGGGATCCTGGGAATCATGTTTCTGGTTCCTGAGAACTCCCAGTACTTTAGCCACAGGCCAGGGTTTTCCCTCCTGTCCTGAGCTCTTTGCAGAGGCAAAACCCAGATCTTCTGAGGGAGGGGTGAGAACTTGTTTGGGAGGAGCATTTTGAAAGACTAGCCATTCCCACAAGAGTCCCTGGCAGCACTGTTAATAATAGAAAAAACTAGAAGCAATCAAACAACAGTGGGTTAGATTGATAAATCAAGGTATATTCCTATGGTGGACTGTCTCTCTAAGAGGGCAGTGAAAGTTAACTATAGCTGCATGCATCAATGAATGCTAAATCTTACTGTGCAGAGCAAGAAAAGTGAAACACAGAATACACACAGTGTGATTCCAGTGATATGAAGTTGAAAAACAAGCAGAACTAAATAAATATACTGCTTAGAGATGCATACGGCCAGGCTCAGTGGCTCAGCTTGTAATCCCAGTGCTTTGGGAGGCCAAGGTGAGTGGATTGCCTGAGCCTGTGGGTTCGAGACCCGCCCGGGCAACGTGGCGAGACCTCATCTCTACAATAAATCAAAAATTAGCTGGGCGTGGTAGCTCGCACCTGTAGTTCCAGGACTTGGAATGCTGAGGCAGAAGGATCGCTGGAGCTGAGCAGGTCGAGGCTGTGGTGGCTGGTAGCGTGCCACTGCACTCCAGTCTGGGTGACGGAGTGAGACTCCAACTCAAAAAACAATAGAGATGCATACAACTATGAAGGCAAAAAAGAAATTATTGACCCCAAATTGGGAAGGTACTAACTCTGGTGGGGATGGGTCAGGTCAGAGAGAATGTCAAGAGTTCTGGTTGTGCTCTGTGTCTGGGACTGTGTTCTGTGCATGTGTCCTCTTTTTTATTTTGGTCTTTAAATTGCATATATTTTACATACACACACATCCTTGTTTTATATGTACTATGTATTTTCCAGTTGAAAGTTAAAACAAGGTGGGCTTGGTGGCTCAGCCTGTAATCCCGCACTTTGGGAGTCCGAGGTGAGTGGATTGCCTGAGCCCGCGGGTTAGAGACCTGCCTGGGCAACTTGGTGAGACCTCATCTCTACAATAAATAAAAAATTAGCCGGGTGTGGTAGCATGTGCCTGTAGCTCCAGCTACTTGGAAGGCTGAGGCAGAAGTGTCGCTGGAGCCCAGCAGGTCGAGGCTGCGGTGGCCGGGAGTGGCCACTGCACTCCAGTCTGGGCGACGGAGTGAGACTCCAACTCAAAAAGAAAGTTAAAACAAACTGGCAGGTCCTTAGATGGGCTAAGAATATTCTCCCATGAATTGAAAGGGCTTGTCCTCATTCTCAAGTTTGGTTTTCAGTCACTGTTACTGAAATTGAAGGTATTCGGTTTCAGCCTCAGACTTCTGGGTTTTGGACATTATGAAATTTTCATTTCTGCCTGCTCCCTCTTCTCTGATGCAAGGTAGTGGCCAGACCAGGCCCTTTTGTCCCCAGTGGGTGAAGGACACTTGTGCTGTGCTGGACAGAATTGGGCAGTGTAGGCAGGGCCTAGAGCAACCAGAACTGAAGCCTGTATAGCAGGCTCTGTGGGTGCCTCTCCACAGACTGACACAGGCCTATTACCCCACCCCCATGGACATCCTCGGTAGCCCTCCCACTGCAGCTGAGCCGAGGGACAGAAGTTCACCGGGCAGTAAGCAACAGGGAATGCCTTGCCAGACAGGTCTCCGGCAGGATACCACCAGAGCGACATGATCGTCTGAGAAATGTGTGGGCTCACAGCAGGTACGAAATCAGTCAGTCACTGAATTGCTAGACTTAGTTTCCCTGAGTGAAAAATGAGGAATCAAATAGCTGGCTAGCCTACCTCAGAGGACTTCTTTATCATGTGAGATCATAGAATCGTAGTACCTTAGGTTTGAGTGGAGATATAATAAAATCTCAGGTTTTATCAGTAAATAGCTCTTAAGTAGTACTATTCATCAGAATTACTTAACAAACTTTGTCAAACATACAATCTGGACCTAATGAATTAGATTCTACTCCTACTGAGGTCAGGACTGGGCATCTATCAAAGTAATACAATCACATGGTTAAATAATGAAATAAGCCAGGTGTGGGGGGCTCATACCTGTAATCCCTGTACTTTGGGAAGTCAAAGCAGGAGAATCACTTGAGGCCAGGAGTTTGAGACCAACCTGGGCAACAGAATGAGACCTTGTTTCTACAAAAAATTTTTTTAAAAATTTTTGTCAGAGTCTCACTCTGTAGCCCAGGCTGAGGTGCAGTGGCATGATCACAGCGCACCACAGCCTTGACCTCCTGGGCTCAGGTGATCCTTCCACCTCAGCCTCCCAAGTAGCTGGGACTATAGGTGCACACCCATCATGCCTGGCTAATTGTACTACAAAAAATTTTTTTAAATTAGCCAAGTGCTTTGGGATACACCTCTAGTCCTAGCTATTCAGGAGGCTGAGCTGGAAGGATCACATGAGCGCAGGAGTTCAAGGCTGCAGTGAACTATGTTGGCACTGCTCCACTTCAGCTTGGGCGACAGAGCAAGATCCTGTCTTGAAAAGAAAAAAAAAGACTGTTTCTGGGGCGAGTTCTTCTGGTTGTTTCCTCCAGACACTTAAGTGAATAACCTGCTTATGCATCTGTTTTTTTATTTATCAGATTTTGACATTATCAGTTCTCTACAGTGAAAGTATATTTCCCTCTCTCCCTCCTTCCCCTCTTCTCCGTATTTTTGATGTGTATGTGTGTATGTGTCTTTCAGTTGGGAAATTCATAGTATATATAAAACAAGGATGTGTATGGATATAAAATATATGCTATTTAAAGACCTAAAATATAAAAAGAATACACATGCACAGAACACAGTCCCAGTCACAGAGCATAACCAGAACTTTTGACAGTCTCTTTGCCCTTCCCTGCCCCCACCAGGGATAGGCACCCTCCCAACTTGGGGGTTAATATTAATAATATATGTATATACATAGCTATATTATATAATATGTATCTGCACATGTGTGTGTGTGTGTGTGTGTGTGTGTGTGTGTGTGTGTGTATTTTATTTTTTATTTATTTATATATTTTTAGAGACAAGGTCTTGCTCTGTTGCCCAGACCAGAGTGCAGTGGCGCAATCAGTGCAGCCTTGAACTCCTGGGCTCAAGCAGTCCTCCCATCTCAGCGTCCCAAGTAGCTAGGACTACAGGCACACACTACCATGACTGGCTAATATTAAATTTTTTTTGTAGAGATAGAGTCTCACTGTGTTGTCCAGGCTGGTCTCGAATCTCTGGGCTCAAGCAGCCTTCCTGCCTTGACCTTCAGGACATTATTGTCCTTTCAGGACATTAAAGACATTTTTCTATTGACTTAAAGTGCTGGGATTACAGATGTGAGCCACTGTACCTGGCTCCTCTTTATTTTTATTGCCTTAGGAACCCTAAGTATACTAATATCTTTAGCTTTTATTCTGTCTACTGCAGGTTTTATCATTGTCAGATGAGATTATCAATCAGTGCCTTCAGCCTTTTCATCACCTCTTTTGTTTTTTACCATCTCCTAACTTCCGTTGGCTGTCCTTTTATTTCCGCTGTCACAGTGTGTTCTGTTGCATAACTATAATAAAGTCCTCTGTCTGTATATTGATTCTTCAATATACAGTGTGTTTTGTTGCATAACTATAATGAAGTCCTTTATCTGTATATTGATTCTAAGTTGAAAACTAGTAAGCAGTGTTTACATGATGGAGGCCATATTAATATTTGCTGCATGCTCAAGCAGAGTGCTAGTATTTTAGTTCCTTTTCTACTTAATCACTGTATAATTCCACACATTCAAAGGAGAGTGTTTCTGATGTCCAAGTTGAGTGGGTTCTCTTTTCTTACATCCCAACAGTTCTTCCAAGTCATGCTGCTTTTTAGTTTGTTTCATATTTGGACCAGTATTTTATCAGCTTTTACTTTTTCATGATGTTTCTAATTGCCTCTTTTTTTATTGTGGTTAGAAGAATAATGTACCTTCAGTGTGCTCTTGAAATTATCCAGCCACTTAGTTTGATAATTCATTATATGTTATCTCTGTCCTTGGTGGTAACTTTGTTTCCAGAAAGCTTTTTCCTGGTTCATCATTCTGGCAGGTGATTCTTTAGGCATGCTGTATAGCTTTCAACCTGAGACTTAAAACTTTTGGGGATTAGATCCACTGTTTTCTGGATTCTATGTCTTTTTCTTTCTTGTTTTACTCTCTTGATTAGCTGAAGTACATTCTGAAGTACTTCCTCAGAAAAATATGTGGGGAGTAAACTTTGAATTCTTTATTTTGCCCTTACTCTTGATTGATAGTTTAACTGAATACAGAATTTAAGTTTATTTTCCCTTCAGGACATTAAAGACATTTATCTATTGACTTAAAGCATCTGTTGCTGCTAATAAGAATCCTATGTCAGTTTGTTTCTCATTTCTTTGTTGATAACTTGGGGTTTTTGTTTTTTGCTTTTTTCCTTCCTTGGAAGCATAGAGTATATTCTCTTTATCTTTGGTGTTCTGACATTTCATAAGGCTAAGTCTAGGTTGGTCTTTTTTTTTTTTCTCACTTAATGTCCTGGATACTCTCAGACCCTTTCAATTTAAAGTCTTCTGTCATTCTTCTGCTCTGAACTCTTTTTTTTTTCTTCTATTATTCCTTTGATAATTTCCTTCCCTCCACTTCTTTTATTTCCTCTTTTGGAAATCCTGTTAGTTGTTTGATTTCCTAGACTGATCTATGTGCTTCTCCATTCTCTCACTTTTCCCTTCCATATCTTTTCTTTCTTACAGTCTGGTAGATTGTCTGTTTTGTCTTCTAGACCTTCTAGTGAAAACATTAATCTGAAAATCATGTTTTAAATTCTCCTCTCTCTGGTTTTCTGATTATTTCATTCTCATAGCATTTTGCTCTTCTTTTATACAGAGGCAAATTTAGGTTGAATCTCTCTGACATGCTAATTAGAATTGTTTCTAAAATTATCTGCTGGCCCTTGACTAATTTTATTTCCTCTGGGATCTGGTTCTGGTTGTTTATCTTGGTCATCCCTTTTCAGACTGCTGGTTTTCCTCAGTGTCTGGTGACTTCTGTTAGTGCATTCATACTTAAAAATGAAGCACGTGACTGATAGTCTAGCAGGCTAATGTGGGTTTCATCTGCTGTCTTTCATGTGTCTCTCCTGCATGGGCAGTTGCTCTAGTGCTGTGTGAAAGGGGGCGGGGCTTGTTGAATGGCAGGCTTTGCATAAGATTTGCAGTTTGACGGGCACTTAGGGGGCACCAAACCTTCCCTCCCTATAAAATGAAGACTAACATGAGATGAAGATCCTGTGTGGCCTTCAAAGCCTAAAATATTTACTATGTGGCTCTTTACAGAAAGTCTGCCAATCTTCGCTCTAGTCCATTGGTTTAATGTTTTTGGAGGTCACCTTTCTGTTTTCTGTTCTCTCTTTTTTTTTTTTTTGAGTTGGAGTCTTATTTTGTCGCCCAGGCTGGAGTGCAGTGGTACATTCCCAGCCACCGCAGCCTTGACCTGCTGGGCTCAGGCGATCCTTCCACCTCAACTTTCCAAGTAACTGAAACCACAGGCGCACACTACCTCGCCCGGCTAATTTTGTGATTTATTGTAGAGACGAGGTCTCACCATGTTGCCCAGGCTGGTCTCAAACCCCCAGGCTCAGGCAATCCTCTCGCCTTGGCCTCCCAAAGTTCTGGGATTATAGACTTGAGCCACCGCACCCAGACTACCTTTCTGTTTTCACTGGGCATTACTTGCCTCTCCCTGGGATGGAAGTATGACAGTAGATGGAGCTAATCAGTGCAGCTGTTCCATAAACAGTTCTTTAGTTGATCCCAGTTTTCAGCTTCGTTTCCCCTCCTGTCTTCTGTACCTGTTAGTTGGAACCCAGTTTCCTTCCTGGGTTTTCCTAGCAGGTCTGGTATTCACCTCTATGAAGGCCATTGAATGCTCCAGCTGCAGCTTCTGTTAGCATTGCCTCATTCACTCATACGCTGCCTTGTGCTTCCTAACTCCGAGAAGTGAATGGCTGCCTCCCCACTCTTGTTCTTGTCACTGTTATGGCTTTATTTCCTTTTGTATTTCATTACCACCATTATGGCAGGCTTTTAGAACATTCTGGGAGCCACAGTTAATAGGAGTTGGGCACCTTCCACATATATCTAGATGTGCTGGGTGTTGCCCCACTGAGAGGCCACTCCCAGAGAGAGCTGGTGAACTGAGACAGAGACCACAGTTTTCTCCCCAACTTTTGTGTACAGAGAAATTCCCAGGTTCTCATGCACAGGTGTAAATTAGACATGGCCAGACCTGGTTTAAAACATATCATCCCTCTGACCTAGCATTTCTACTTATGGGTGTCTAGCTTAGACATTTCTCATACACATGCATTAAGTGTTCATTGAAACAACATTTGTGATAAGAAAAAATAGAAAGAAAAACAACCTGGGTGACCCTGTGTAGGGGAATGGGTCATAAGGCCAGGTGTGTGCTCACTATGGGCTACTATGATTGTTACAAGGAAGGAGGAAGATCTTTGTGGACTGTCACGGAGAGCTCAGACAATCCATAAAGATTCAGCCCACTTGTAGTTAATTTAACAGAAAGACCAGTGTATATATATATTAAAAAGACCTTTATGAGTCTGGGTTCACATTTATGTAAGCTGATTAATGAAAAGACTGGGATAAAGAACACCTATCTATTATCGTGTTTACCTTAATGAGAAGGTTTGGGGGGTTAGGCTTTTGAATTATTTGAGAGCATATTCATGTGATGCCTGAATAGGTACACTTTTCTAGGATGTTAACTCCTCACCAAACAGAACAAAAAAAGAAATCAACAGATTAGTCTGGGTCAGGCCTCTGTTACCTCCTTACCTCACGACCTGAATGACCCTGGTCAGGTGGAACCTGTCAGATCATCAAGTACTTCATAGTCCAAACCATGTATACCTGATGATTTGTGCCTACCTATGGGGGACACACCCATGAGATTCGAATTAGGAGCAGGTGGCTGTGGAGGGGCACACAGGAGCCAGGGGCTGAGATGTGCAGAGAGGTTGCTCCCATGAGAGAGGCACAGCCTCTTGTGTGGTAGATGTGGAGCATGGGAGGAAAGAATGAGCCAGGTAAGGGCAACATGTTGGCAAGCAATTGGCCAGCCTTGGCAGTGGGCCTTTGTTAGCAGGATGAGAGAAAAGGTGAGTGAGTCTAGGGGAGTCTGTCTTTACTCCTTTAGTGTTATCAGTTGATGCCAGGTGGCAGATTTCTCTTTTACTTTCTCCTCCCCTCTTGGGCACTTCGGAACTCCCAACACTAGTGAACCAGGGCTCCTCCAGGGCTTGGAGGAACAATAGAATAACAGCAAGCAGAACGACTTCAAGATGGAAGAGTCCCTGCACCCAAGTCAAAGTCTTGACCCAGAAGAATCTGGGCTTCATACCTTTCTTTTGGCTGTCTGATTGGCCTATGCCCCTTCCCCTTCCACCTTGGCTCAGAGCCCTTGAGTGGTTTTCCCCCTTACTACCATCTCCTCCCTTCAGCCAGCCAAGAGCAGAGACCGTGTTCAGTCCTCCATTTAGACCCGTGGCTTCCATGCGTCTAAGAGAAGCTGTTACCTTCAGAACCTATTTAGAAGTGAATAGATCCTGGGCTACTGAGATGTAGCCACCACCGCAAGACTAGTGTTCTCTTTCTCTCTGTGTCTCTCTCATACGGGGCAAGGTCCCAAGACTCTGTGGCAGTCTTAGGGCTCAAGTCAGCAGAAAAGGCAGCTTACTCAGGACTAGTGGGCACAGACGGATCACCCACAGGATGACTAGTTCCACTTCATTGCTTGGCCCTGGCTGCACATGGCAGCCTGAGGCAGCCTGGTTCTGTTGTCCACCCCTGATCCACATTTCTCAGTGAGTGAGAACCAAGAATCCCCTAGTCCTGGGCTCCTCTTGGTAGGGGATTTGTCCTGTGTCTCTGGCCTTCCCCTTTCCTAGCACACACATGCAATATGACTGTGTCCTGTGATGGCATTGAGACTTGGTACCCATGCTCCTTTCCAAGTGAACTAAGGAAACGCCTTCAGGCAGGAAGTTGAAAGAGAGGCCATATTTTGGAGTGTTAAGGCTAATAGCTCTTGTGGCCTGGTCTGCTCAACTCCAGCATAGCGTCTTTCTGCATGTGAAACGTGGAGTTTGCTGCTCTAAGGCTAGGACTGTCATTCAGCAGCTCCCTGATCTCTTTGCATACCAGCTCTCGATCCTTCTATTTAAGTGGAACTTTGCAGGATGCTGTCAACCCCACAGCTATCCTGTAGTAGCACTTCCAGTTCCCAAAGGACCACTCTCTATACCTTGTAACTGAAGGCCTCCCTGACCACCCTGGGTCTGCATTTGGAGTTGCCATATTTGCTAGAGGGCCAGGAGACCCTGGAGTTTTGCCATCAGGTCCTGTTGCCTCCCTCTCCCCTCACTCCCAGACTTCAGAGGACCAAGCAGAGGGAGGGAAGGAGCTGAGGACTTGTACAAGGAGCCTGTCAGATTCAGGGTCTTGCTAAAGTCAGCGTCTGCCTCTCTTCTGTCTCTAGTAGCAGCTCTGTGCTTTCGTAGAGACAGGTAATTAGTAGTTGGAGTTCTGCTGTGGAGTGGCTGAAGCTTCTAGTGGGATCCTGACCACACCCCTTCAGTCATGTTTATCCTCATGTGGAGGTCTCTTTGGGCCTCACTTAGCACTTCCAGCAACCCTGTAGTGCGGGACAGTGAGTGCCCCGCCCGCTCGGCCTGTGACCAGATGATGACTTAAGGTCTGCAGCAGCCAGCCTCCCCCTCCCCTTCACCCTCTGGCCTGGTCTCCCAAGGCTGAAGAGAGTGTCACCCAGCCAGAAGACATCCCAAAGAGGAGGAAAAAATTACAGATCCAGGAGGCCCTCCCACCAGCCTCTCTTTCTTGCAGGCCTTCTTTAGAAATGCTTTGTTTTTGTTTTTTGCTACAAATGACAGGATTTTATTCCTTCTTATAGCTGAATCATATACAATAAGTCTTCTACTCTAGAAGTGCTTTGGTTCTCTACCTATCCCTGGCTGACTCTGCTTGGCTCTTGTGGAGGGAACGTGGCGGGTGGGCTTCACATTCAGATCATGCGTTGCTGTTGCTTCTTCCCTGCTCTCCAGGGCCTGCACATCTGGGTCAAATAAGTTAAACTGGCTCATCACAGTGAAGGAGGAGCAAAAGCCACAGACTGAGCTGTAGAAATGACCTCATCCCGTGAAAGCCATCAGCCACGGCTGGAAAGCAGTCTTGTTTGAACATGTGTATGGGAAGGAGAGCAGACTGTCTGTGGTTTGCATTTTCATGTTTCATGTGCAGCAGCATTTTCCTGGGGATTTGGCTAAGCTGGCGTTGGCAGGAAGCAAAGAGGCAGCTGTTCAACTTTCCTCTAGATAGCTCTGCCTCCCACCTCTGAGAGCAGTTGGACTTTCACGCCCAGGTAAGGGACAAGAAGTGGCTTTATTTATAGGTGAAGCAGATCCTCAGGGTCTTGACAGATAAGGCAGAGCTGTCCTAGCCAGGGGCACACCAGCCTGCTCGTCTGAGCTACAGGAAGAGTAAACATGTGTACAGGGCCACTGTTCAGCTGGGATGCATCAGTATGATCATTTTTGCTGCTGGAACACTCCTGTAGATAAAAAGCTGCTGCCCTGAACTTCATGAGAGTGGAAACACCACTAGCAGGCCTCTGTCTGGGACTTCCCACCCCATACCTCCTTCCCCACCCCATGCCTCCCTCCCCACAACCTAACACTGTTAAACTTGGTGGGGGAGGAGAGTAGGGAGCAGAGATAGTACCACAAATGCAGGTCAAAACAGCCACTGTTTCCTGTTGTGAGCCAGTCAGCTGGGAGCAGGGTCCTCTTCATCCCTTCTGTGCCCAGAGCCTGTTTGCTTTCCCCCAGAGCCTGGGCTGCTTCTTGTTGTAGTGTACCCTGGTGAGGCCGTTCTCAGACAGCTCTCTGGTGCTGAGGGGGTTGGGCTTTCCTTCCCTGCACTCCTCAAGAAGCATCACAGAATTTGAGTAGAGCACAATCATGGAGTCGCTGCATGCTCTTACCTACTCCCACACTCCCCCCAGTCTGCAGTCCCAATCACTCTGGCACCTCATTATGCCCTCTGGTCTTGCTGACTGCTGTTTATATATCTCTGGGTAGAGTTGGAACTATTCATGTTGCTCCTATCTGAAAGGGCTGCTTTTGGAAAACACAACTGCAGCACATGTCTCTTAGGAAAAGGCCCCAAAGAGAATGGTCCTGTGAAATAGGGAAGGAAGTATTGCATAGAGGAGCCAGACTGCTTGGGTTCAAATCCCAGCTCTACCACTTAATAGCTATGTGGCCTTGGACAAATTATTTAACCTTTCTAGGGCTCAATTTTTAAGGGATGGATTATTTTTCTGTTTTTAATATATTTGTTACACAAATGATCTGTATT
>CAUYQG010241897.1:0-29607 GCA_963574415.1 Tarsius wallacei | reverse complement strand
CCTCAAGGATATGGCCATTGTCAGAAAACGACTCTCATTTCAAGTACCCAAACGACTTTCTCCTGTTCTCTGCTTTCCAAGTCTCAGGACAAAGTGTTTCCAAGCAGTAGAGATTTGTGATTCACCTGTGCCAATTATAGATTACATAATTGATAAGCGAGAGTAAACAACAACAACAACAACAACAAAAACCCTGGCCCTGCCCCGCTAAAGCAAATCCAGTTCTCCCTGCCTAGCAATCCAATGCCAGCTAAATCCATTAGGGGGGATTACAGTTGCTGTAATCAGTTACTTCTAGATTTGTAAAATAAAAGAAACCTTTCTGATCATTACAATTATTTTAGGGGAAAAAAGAATGTTCAGAATATTCATTTGGTAGAGTTGGCTGTTTGTAGAAGATGAAGGAGAGATGTGTGGAAAATCTTGACTTTCTTCTCTGTGGAGAAAGCCAAGCTTTTCCATCACCATGAAGGAAATAGTTTGTGTGATTCTCTACCTCCTTGGGTCTTTCCTCAAATGTCACCTTTTCTGTAACATCTTTTCTGACTATCCTACTTACATTTTCACCCATCCTTTCCCACACTTCCTCTCCAACACAAGAATATAAATGTATCCCCTATCTCCTTTTCTTGCCTTATTTCTTTTCAAAGCACTTAACGCCACATAGCATACTCTACATTTTTAATCATTTACGCTGTTTGTCAGTCTACCTCACTCCACTGCAACATGGACTCCATGAAGGCAGAGTTCTATCTTTGTTCACTGCTGTATCCTCAACAGTGCCCAGCACATGGTAGATGCTCAGTCAGTATTCACAGAATAACAGTTGAATAAATTCTCAAGGAAAAAGACAAGTACCACAAATAATTTAGCCATGGAGATGATGACTGTCTTGAACAATTCAGTCACTTTAATCACACACACACACACAAAACTAAGGCAGAGGGGAGGAAGCATTGGCCTGAGAATAAGGCAAGTCTGAGGCTGTCACTCTGGAGGTGTCATCTGAGTAGGTCACTTGGCCTCTCAGGGTTTCAGTTTCACATCTTTAACATGGGGACAAGAGTGGAAGATTTTCCCAACTCCAGCCCTTCATCTGTTTATTCTTTCATGAGCTGTGAGGGACTCAAAGCCCAGGGTCTTTGTGAAAATACAGATGGCTTTATTTACTGGTGACATAAGGTAGATTAAGAAAGATAGGACAAGAAAAAGCTTCAAATAGGGTAATTGTTTAAATAAGTAGTTTAAAATAGAGCAAAAAATAAAATAGAGGAAAATAATATAACAAAATACAGCAAAAAAAAAGAAAAGAAAAAGAATAAATAAGCATGGGGTGGAGACTATTAGACTGTATAAAGGTAAACTCATGAAAAGGACTGTATAATCAAGAGAGTTGAATTTCTAACACTGTGTGCTGATCGCAGTCACATAATGAATCAATGATTTACAACAAGATTTTTGCAAATGGACTTGGTGCATTAAATTGTTCTAACAGGTCATGTTTTTAAATGACTTCTGAATCTTCAATAATAATAAAAAAAACTTAACATGTGGACCTTGAGATTACTGCCTTGCCATAAAACAAGGTGATTTCACGTCCTTAAAATGAATTATTCTCTGTGAGCCCCTGCGAAGCATGTGAGACACTATCCTCATTGATTCTTTCTTTATACACTTTTTTGCTCGTCTCCAATCATAAGTCATTGCACCGATGAAATTTCCACTTGCATATAAAGTGACTGGGCCATGGACATATTTACTGTCACTTTTTATAAAAAAACGATATATTTCCTGCCATGACAAGAGACCAGCTGGCTAATTTAGAGTGCCTGCTGAACATTTGAGGAAAAATAATCATTTTATTTTTCACTGGCATACTTAGAAGGTGCATACTGAATATGCATGATTATAAATATAAGAATTGTACAGATGTACAGAGGGATATCCAAACATTTTCATAAGAAATGCACATCAATTCTCTTCACAACTTTGTGGTGGTTTTGAGTAAAGCAATGTAGAAGTGTTTATTTTTTAAGCAACAAATGAAGGTTGGCCAACGTTGAGTATGAGGTGTTTTAAATTTTTAAAGGACAGTTTTACTGTTAATAATTCATTGCATCAGTACAAAAAATTTTATTTATTATTATGACATATGGTTCCTAAATATAATAGTCTAATATTTGTAAACGCAGACCCTCTACTGATTATTCAGAAATCCAATGTGTGAAATTTCTTTATTACAACATTCATATGTGAGTGCTTAATTCCAGAATCGAATTTAAAATTTAGAAATCCTATGTTGTGTCTCTGAGTACAAAATCATAGTTTGATTTACTACGTTCAAGATGAAAATACTAAACATTTTATTTATATTTATTTAATTTATTTTTTCAATTTCTATTTTTTAAAGAGGGTGTGGTTTCTTTTTTTAATTTATTTTATTTTATTATTCAGATGTGGAGTACAAGTAAGGATTAACTACACAAGCAGGCTGCATGCAGGTAAAGTTTGGGCCTCCAGCTGGTCTTCACTTGGCTATTTTCTAGATTATAAATGAAAAATGCCACTGCAATGATATATGTGTATAATATATAAATAAGCAAGTATACATACAGTGGAGAATGCATAATCAAAAAGATACAACAGAAAACAAAAAAGTCTACTGCTGTAGAAAATAGCAAGTGTTAAGAACTGTTGTTTCTCTTTGTTGTCCTCACTAGACTATGATGAATTATTTTTTATTTCTGTTTTATTTTAGAATTGAGGGGTACAAGTGAGGGTTTACTTTATAAGTAAGTTGCATGCAGGTGAAGCTTGGGCTTCCAGCAGGCCCCCTCTCTCCTGATTGTGGACCAGGTACGCAGTGTGTTGCCATGTGTTCCCCTTCATCCAACCTCCCTTTATTAGCAGTCCAGCATCTGCTGATCCCCACTCTTGTGCTTGTGTCACCGGTGATCAGAGACCGCTTATGAGTGAGTACTAGAACATATTTAATTTACAAGTACTTTTTATGTGACTGGCATTATGCTAGGCACAGTGTATAGAATTACTAATAGTAAATTATATGACCTCAGGTTTAACAAACTACATGCCCTAAAATGAACTCAAATAAAATAATATAGTATAGGAACTAGTACGCCACTTCTCCAGAGGTCTTATTATGTGGCTATTGCAAATACATAAGACCCTTAACACCAGCCAAATTAGACTTCCACATTGCCAAAATAGATTCCCTAAATTTCCATGCATTTAAAAATAGTATTCTCTCAGGTTGTGGCTAATAGTCTTTTCCAATGAGCTTGAATGTCTAGGTTCCTAGAATAATAGAAACAACAAGTTAGAAGGGATTCGAGGGAATAAACATAGGGGAGCAACAGTCAGAGGAAGTAGTAGTAGCTGAAAAGTAAAAGATAATTTTGAAAGTAAGCATCAATTGTTATCCCACATCACATTAAAAATTAACTCATAATAGATTACATATCAATATGTAAAAGCTACAACTACAAACATTCTAGAAGAAAACATAAGACAAAATCTTTGCAACCCTGGTGCAAATATTTTTTAATGTGACACAAAAGTATGAGCCATAAAAGCAAACTTTAATAAATTAGATCTAGTAGTAAAACTTTTCTCTCTGAAAGACATTAATAAAATGAAAAAGCAAACCACAGAATGGGAGAAAATATTTGCAATACATAAATTGAACAAAGGAACTCATGCAGGAATTATAAAAAATGTTTAAACTGAATAATAAGACAAAAACAACTAAATTGGCAGAAGTTTTAAACATATTTATTTTCAAATTAAATACCTGAACATTTCTTTATTTCCAAATAAAATATATGCATATAGCCAGTAAGCACATGAAAATATATTTAATATCATCAGTCATCAAGGAAGTATAAATTAAAACCACAACGGTATATTAATACACATACTTAGAATAGCTAGAATTTTTAAAAAGACTAAAAATATCATGTGTTCATGAGGATATGGAACAATTAGAACTCTCACCACTGCTGGTGGGAATGTAAATTGGTACAGCTATTTAACAAAAGTCTAACATACAAGTTCTATATAATCCAGCAATTCCACTCCTAGATATTTGCCCCAAAGAAATGAAAACCTATGATGTCCACATAAAGACATGTACACAAATATCTACAGCAGTTTCATTCACAATAACCAAAAACTGGAAACAGCCCAAATGTTCATCAATGGGGGGATAAATGAATAGTGATGAATATATACAACGCAATACTATTCAGCAACAAAAATCTAACTATTGATATTATTGTTGTATGCCAAAACATGGATGAATCTTGAAAGTATGATGCTAAAAGAAAGAAGTCAGACACAAAGGCACAAAAGACACAAATAACATATAATAATTCATACTCTCTCTCCCCCTTTCTCCTCTTTCTCCTTCTTCCTTTCCTCCCCCCTCCCTTCTCCTTCTCTCTCTCCCTCTCCATCTTTCTTTCCCTCACCCCCTTTCTTTACCTCTCTCTCTTCCTCTTTCTTTTCTCTCTATGGTTGCCTAAGTCTTGGCAAGATGAAGGAACAAACCAAGAAGACACACGAGGAAACCTTTGAGGGCGTTAGGAAGTTTGATACCTCATCTGTGTGGTGATATCACAAGTGTATATATATATATATATATGTCAAAATGTTCAAATTGTATACTCAAAGTGACACTGTTGATGGTTTGTAATTTGTAGCTCAATAAGGGTGGTAAAAAAAATAAAGGATGAGAAGGAAAAACTTTTAAACACATACACAAGCTTTAATTACAAAACATGAGTGACTCATAGTACATCTATAATGGTCACAGAACAGCTCATATGGAAATGCACAGGCTCTAAAGTTCAGCTGCCTGCAGTCTGACTTTGGTTGGACAAATTTCTCTGTTTCTCAGTCAGTATCTGTTAAAAAGGAGTATGATAACAGTACTTACTCCATAGAATTGTTGTGAGAATTAATGAGAAAATGCATGTGAAATATTTCTCAATAATTAAGTACTGTTATTTTCAGTAACTGCTGAATCATGTCATATATTTAATGCTGAGGAAAATGTAGAGTTATACAAAGATATCAAATTAAATTAGTTTATATTGATTAAAAATATGGTCAATAAAACCTACTTTTATAAAGATTTAGATTTAAATTTGTTAAAATGCCCCTTTTAAAATCATTTCATCCCTGTCATTCTTTCTTATAGCATTCTTAATTTTTTTTATCAGTTTCTAATTTGTAATTGCAAAATTTATTTAATTTCTTTCTCTCCAACTCAGAAGTTCCAGGACACAAGATATACCATGAATAGCTATTGGCTCACACAATACCAGACACCTAGAAGATGCTCAGTAAATAGGTATTAATCAAATGAATGGAAGATACCTACTAAATGTGGCACCTAGAAGATGTTTGATAAATAGGGATTAATTGAACGGATAGAGGATGGCAAATTCATGGGCTGCTCTATGATTGGGCATAGAAGTGTGTAGTATATTCAGTGACTTACATTTTTGTTTTTATTTTCAAGCTGTGAACCCCATTTATCACTTATCAAAAATCTCAATAGGTAAAATAGGCAAGCCAAGTCTGTGCTGTATGCTGCCCCAAGCCCTCTCCAGCAGCAGTCAATGAAAAATCTTTTCAACATGGAGTTAGCAAGACCTGCAAGGAGTCATGAAGGAATGGGAGGAATTTCTCCAGAGAAAGTGAAGATTGATTAAAGTGGGAACAATAGGATAAAGCCTGGGTAGAAGGGGCAGGGCTTGGTTAAAAGTAATTTTTAAACACATTCCTTGACTTCCTGTTTCATTCTTCAGTCTCATTTCTATCTTCCAAAGCAGAAACTCCCAGTACAGTTTCTTCTGTGGGACCTTCCCTGACTATCCCACAAAGAGGAAATTTCTGCTGACTTTGCACCTTTATGACATCTACTGTCCTTCATCAAAGCTAACGAGGCCATAGATTGTAAGACACACTATTATTTTTACACCATTAAGAAAAAGTGTTTCCGGTTAAAGTGTGACATTGTATTTTCTTACCACTTAGAGTTCCTATTTTAACTTACTAAGTGAGCTGTTCTAGGATTATTTAGACATAGAAAACATGTAACTGGTGGTCATGAATTTGACCTCTTTAATACGTTTAGCATTGACAACATACTTCAAGAACACCAGGATTTAATTAGCATGACCTTGTAGTTTCATTTTCTTCCCTGATTGAAGCACACGTGGCTGGAAGTCAGATGGCTTCTGTTCAGTCAGCAGGAAGTTCTAGTGGAATTTCAAGGCTTTAATGTTAAGTCCTGCACAATGAATGAACTGGTAATGCCAGCTTCTTGGCACTTTGACATTTCCCTCATCTAGTGGCAGATTGTATTTTCCAAATACAGCTGCAACAATATCTCCCAGACCATATGCTCTTCTAGAAACTTACTATCATTAAAGAGTCAATTCCCTTCCCCTTAAATCTGAACAGGCTTCTGACATGCTTGGAAGCAATAGGATGCAGCAGCAGTGATGCCATGTGACTCTGGAAGCCGGGTCATAAAAGGGGACGCATACAGTGCTCACTGGACACCAGCTCTTGGAGCTTTCAACTTCCATGTAAATAGCTTGAATGATCTGAACCTGCTAAGATGTTTCAAGGCTCACAGTGGCCCATGCAGAGAGACCACAGAAAGAGGTTTAGAGACTACAGGAAGATGCCTGACCTGCTTCCAGCTGCTCAAACTCCTAGATGTCCCATCTTCTAATACTTCTGACAGCAACTACATGAGAGACTTAGAGTCAGAACCATCCAGGTGAGCCCCTTCTAAATTTCTGTCCCATAGTGACTGTGAGAGATAAGTGAAATACATCTATTCTTAGGAATTTGGCATTTCTCCTTCCTTTAGTTCTATGGTAATCCTTTTTCAGTTGTCTCAGTAAACAAGTTAAGTTGCTCAGTAAACAAGTTAAGTTGCTGCACCTACTTGTGGGCACCAGATCACCCAAAGTACATGGGTTGCTGATTCACAAAAACATATAGACTTGTAGTCATCTGTATTCTACTAATATAAATATTTTGCTTTATTAACATATCATCCATCTTTCACAGTACTATTTCCATTCCTTTATGTCTAAACAACCTTTTTCCATGAGAAACCATACAGTATTTTTTTAGAAGACATTTTAAGTGGCACTGCAATTTGATAGCTGTAGTATCCACAATGAATATAGCTCAAATGAAGGGAAGACAATATATAAGCAGACTTGGCCAAGTTCTAGAATGTGCAATCAACACTATGTCATGATGACTACCCAACCATCAGTGAAAAAAGATGCTATGCATTTAAAGACAGATCCCAATTTTAAGGCATTAAAATGTGAGATTTTTAGAATTAGACTTAAAGAAGGATAGCACATGTCACATATACTTTTTGCCTTGTACTCTAGGTGTTTGTGAATACCAGTGTCATAATGCTACTTAGACCCTTCTGCTTATCTCCTTATCCCTAGCAGTTGTAAACTTCACACTTTATGCATTGCCTGTGGGGAACCCCTCAATCATCCAGAGAGACTCTGTTTTAACATCACACTTTGTGAGCACAAGGCCTCATATCTGATGCTCAGACTTGCTGGGCAAGAGTTTCATTCCCCACAGTGGCTGTTCCAAACCTTTCCTGCTCTTCGTAATGTCCCCACCAACTTGAGAACTGAGAATCAGGATGGCACAGAGGAAAGAATCCAGATTTGGTGGCAATGTTTAATTTGTAGAATTTTAGTATGCAATTTAATTCCTTGCATTTAGTATGCAATTTAATTCCTTGCAGGAGCCCCCCCCACCCCTTTTTAAATGGATCAATAATACCTTCCTGGAAGGACTGTAGTAAGTAGTTAGTAAAATTTTATGCAAGATCTTTGATATCAGAGCACCTAGCAATAGTCATGTAAGTTCTATTTTTAGTTCTTTGTCTCCAGCCTCTTCCCATATTGCCTCCTATTTTGTGGAGAAGAGAAAGACAATCTCTTTCCATTGCTCTCCATTTCATCTAAAAATTTACCTATATCTTTATCCCACCTACCTTCATTGCCTCTTGTCTCATCAAGAATATCCCTGTTCTTCTGAGAATGTGACCACAACTTTTTAATTAATGGCTTAATTTCTTTGTAGACAACTTAAGAATGACAGTAGTACCCACTTACAGGATTGTTTATTAGAATGTAACGAGTAAAAACATCTTAAAACCGGGTCATTTCCTGGCACATAGTAAGTACCAGATGTTAACAAAGAGTTTCAGCATCTTTAATATCTCATACTTTAACTCCAGCTGGTACAGGTCCTGCTTAGTTAAATCTTAGTTGCTTGAGGCGGAGAATGAGAAGGGACACAAGGAGCTCAGGTTAGAGTATGTGTAGTATTAGAAAGCAGGACAAGAAAGGGCTGGGAATGAGGCTAAAATGATTTCTGTGTCACCAAACGAGGACAGAGCATTCCTTTAGGTAGTCTGTTTCATCATTAACTGAAGACAATTTGTTTTCAAATAAGAGTCCATGGAAAAACAGTTTATGTGTAGAATTTCACTTTAGTGAATTTTCAAGGGAGTTTTCAAAAAATTTCAATACCTTTGGGGGGTACAAAGAGTTTTTCATCTGGGCTTTAATACCCACCGCCCCACCTATGCACATTGTACCCAATAGGTGATTTTTTTTTTTTTTAAAAAGATCAAAACAGGTTATTTCAACGCTTCTTCTGGATGTTATGAAGTCTCCATCTTATAGCCATGTTTCTTTAATTCAGTTTGTAATTGATTGGAGAAGCCATCTTCGACATAGCCATTTTCAACATTGTCATCACCCCGATTATCCTCCCAGACATGTGCGTCTTCATCTTCAACCAAGCCAGTCCAGTCTTCGGTGGGGAATGCCTCGAACTCGTCGATGCCCTCCAAGAGGCCCAAGTCTAATGGCAGCTTCTTCTCTGACATTGCGGCAGGAAACATACACTCCCTCACGCAGTCACCACCGCTGCTGAGGGAACTCAAACATCCCTAATAGGTGATTTTTGTGTCCCTCCACCCTTCCCCCACCAAAGGATTTTTTTTTTCATTTTGCAGAACATATTCCATGAATACCAGAACTTGGTCCAGACTTCTAAATACCTTGCATCCTCAGGAAGATCACTGGCCCAGAAACGGCTAGCACTTCTTGGTGGCTACTACTATAGCAAACCATCAACCCTTCTAGTTTCAATGGCCATATATTACTTAGTATTTAAGGTACTACCTTCACTTCTAAGGATAAAACAAAATCCAAATGTTAATTTAAATTTTTCCCAAATAATGATAAACTTTATTAAAAGGCTTTACAAAATATTTCATTATTAATGAAAGCCCACAATTTGTTAGCCTTGTTTATTCATTTTTCTGTCCCTTTAAACTTGATTAATGTGGGTTTGAGATCACTGCTGCTCCCTTATGGAAGTTATTTTTACCTTACTATGTAATTGTTTTCTTCATATATCAGATACTGTCAAAGGGGCAGTTTTGAAGATTAAGTGAGATAAGGTTGAAAGCTGGTAAAAGGGCACCTGGAATATAATAAGTGATTTAGCAAAGCTTAATTTCCTGGCAAACTTCCCCAATTTCTCTTTTTTTTTCTTTCTTTTTTGTATGGGGGCTGAACCATAGGCAGAATTTTAAAATGCTAACATCAGGGCATTTTATTTTCTTGCCTCTGGACTTTAGGACATTAAAAGGAAAAAAATGTTGACATTTTTGGAATTTCATTTGAAGTTCATATCTATTTAATCTTTAATTTTCCATATATGTGTGGAAATATTTTTTTTCTCTCTCTCTTTTTAGAACCGAATTCCTCCAGGTTATCCTCCATTAAAAGATATGCCATAGATGGTCTTTTCTGGATACAGGACAGAAACCATATCCCAGCAGATATAAATTAGAGATCGATAAAGTCTTTGAGATTTGAAAGTCTTTGAGACAAAGAACGTTCTAAATTTATATACCAAATTTCTAGAGTGTCTAAGGCATTGCTTATATTTATTTTAAATAAAATCTTTCTGGGTCTGTGTAAGGAAAATCAGTAAATTTATTAACAAAACACAATTCAGGGCCTCCAAGATGACAGTGGAGAGATAATCTCCATGTGGTCAAGACCAAGGGTGGTGTGGATCATGGTTCTAATTGTAATTTCCTCAATTCACCAGTGCCTTAACCATCTCTCCTTCACCACACTTGACTTCTTTTTTCTGACTTCCAAGGAGTGAGACTCTGTATTTCATTAAAATGCTAGTCCAGGCCAGGCCAGGTGGTCCCTTCTTTATTATTTTATGACTCAGGCCAGACATTTATATAAGACCTTGTTAGAGTTATAGAATAAGAAAAAGCTACAACACAAACACACACACACACACACACACACACACACGCGCACGCACATGCACACACACACCCAGGGTAAATATCAGCCAGATATACCACCCAGGAAAATCTTAAGGCCCCTTAACTTCCTGAGCTCTATACCCAAAAAGAGGATTGAGAGAGTAATCAGCTCTTTCATCCCTTCCATACAAGGCCTATTTTCTCTGTTTTGGTTTAGCTTTGGTCTAGCTCTTCTCCCCTGTTGGTACCCAAAACCTCTTTTCCATATGCCCTTGAAGAACTCACTATACTTCATTCAATAAACATTTACTGACTACCCACTGTTTCCTAGAACAAACTAAGAATACAGTTTTGCCCTTTATCTTCTTGAATCATGTTTCCTCCTGTTTTATGCTATTCTGTGGCTCGGGAATTAACTAGCCCCATGATTTATATGTTTAAGAATCATTGATTTACATTTATCATATTCATGTAGATGTTATTTAGCTTTAATACTTCAGCTATTGAGACATATGTCTACCCAACAAAGGCAAATAATTTGTCTCTAAATAGAGAAAATGTGATTTGAATTAGAAGCTTGGTATCCACAATTAGTCACAGCAATAGATAAGTTACCTATGATGACACAAAAAAGGCCTTGATTTCCAGCACTGGTCTTGCCATGCATCTTATGTTTTAGAATTGCACTGAACTATGTGTTGGTATTGCATTGAAAATGTAAAATAACAGCCAGTTTTTTCACTTAATCACTTAATGGCTCAATCACTTTATGAGCTAATGTTTTCAGAGATGGTGATTCAGAGTCAGTCAATCACATTTATCAATCTCACACTCTGTGCTTTACATAGAACTCAGCACCCAGTGGGGATTAGCAAGTGCCTTAGTTTGAAGATTTGTGCTCAAAGTCATTGGTTAAGGAAGTGCTCCCAGGAGAAATTGGGAAGCAAGTTGGACATGTCAGATAAAGCATGGACGAAGCCAAGCAAAGGTGCAGATCTTACAAGGGAGCTCCAGGGTGTCAAATACAGTTCAGGGTTTGTCCAACTTCAGACAAGGAAGTGGGGCTTCATACTCGTATACCGGTAGATGGTTGGCTAAGGCCTGCCCTGGAGAGGATGTAAATCCAAAGTACTTCTGTCTCTCTGAGCAAACAAGCAGGGCTCTGTGGAATGTCATAGGTACAGAAATGGGGAATAAGAGTAATAAAAGGAATCCAGAGTATCTGAGCAGAGCTCTGACCACGAACACCGCAGGGCCTATGAGTTAGGGTACTTTCAGATACACATAACAGAAAACCTACCTCCAATTGTTCTAAACCAATAAAAGAAAATTATTGGCTCCACTCAGAGGTAGGGTAATTTTCAGATATGGTATATTCTGGGATCTAGCATCCTTTGTCTGCTGTTCTCCAGGGTCTGATTTTCTTAGGAAATCAGTTGTGTCCAGCAACATTCACCATTATGTATTCTTCTTTCATATTTCTCTTTTGCAACCATCAAACAAATATCCAGAGTTTTACTCTAATTGTAATATATTAGGTCAAGTACCGTCTCCTGAATCAATATCTGTGGCAAGGTATGTGTGTTCCTATGACTGACTGAAGCCAGGACAGGGCCAATCAAGAGCACATTCAAAGGGAGAGAGGTGAAATGGTTTGAGGAAAAAGCAAAAACATCCACTGCAATCTATTATTAATCAATTTCTATCCACATCCTCCCTGAATCACACTCCCCAAATCCCCACCCCTAAATGGAAGCAGTGGTTCTCCACTAGGCTACATGTTGGAATCACTTGGTACCTGATCCCCATTCTATCTCCCGAGATTCTTAATTAGTTAATCTGGGGTGCAGCCTGGCCATAGAAAATTTTTAAAGTTTTCAGGTGGTTTGGCTGTGCAGCCCAAGTTGAGGACCTTTGTATAAAGAGGGACAACCAAGTTTCTTCCAGCTACCCAAGAATCAAGTGCAAGAAAAGTTTTTTATTTAAAATCAAATTCTGGCCGGGTGCGGTGGCTCTAGCCATAATTCCAACACTTTGGGAGGCCGAGGCAATAGGATTGCCCGAGCTCAGGGGTTCAAGACCAGCCTAAGCAACTTAGTGAGACCTCGTTTCTACAATAAATCAAAAAATAACCCAGGCATGGTAGCGAGCACCTGTAGTTCCAGCTACTCGGAAGGCTGAGGTGGAAGGATAATTTGAGTTCAGCAGGTCGAGGCTGTGGTGGCCGCAAGTGCCACTGTACTCCAGCCTGGACGACAGAATGAGACTCTGACTCAAAAAAAAAAATCAAATTCTGGTATAACTCCTCATAGTTAGTAACTAGTTGATAAATCATATACAAGAGCGAACCCCCCCCAAACTGAATTTATTTATAAAAAATTGGTATCAGTCACCCTCAAAGCTTCTTTTTGATGCAATACACCTATCAAGACACTTTTCCACTGCTCAAAACAGTTTTTGAACAAATCTATTTTAATGCCTTTTAGTGCTTCTGCTGTTTTTTGTTATACCTCTTCCACATTGGGAAAACGTTTCCTTTTGAGGACATTTTTCGTTCAGGGAAACAAACAAACAAGCAAAAAGGCACTCAGGGAAATATTGGGTGAATAGGGAAGGTGGGCATGGATGTCATGCCATTTTTTGTTAAAAATTGCTGACCACTCAGTGCAGCATGGGCAGGTGTGTTGTCATGGTGAAAGAACCAGTCACCCGTTTGCCACAACTTGGGACTTTTCTTCCACAAATTGTTGATGCAACCTTCTCAAAACTTCTAGGTAAAAATTGTGGTTGACTCTTTGATCTGGAGGAACAAATTCTGAGTGTACCACAAGGGACCCACCTTCCAGAAGATAGTTCCAGAAGATAATTATTTTGGGTCCCCTCTCATATTACCCATCGTCTTCACTCCTCAACATGCATACAACGGTGGAGAGAGTGGTAGGTACAATACACACTTCCATTAAAAATAAAAAAAGGAGTGGCATACAGTGGTCATTGGGTCATAGCACATATCATATTTGCATGAGGAGTGAATGATTTAGGTGGCCAATCTTGTAGACCTTAGTCCTACTCTCTGGAATGATCTTCCTTATCCTTTGTTTTGCAAGGTTATATCAACAATGGACATGGGGAAGAATTCTCTTTCTGGGCCTGCATCACTTTGGAGGCCAATGCATGTGATTATAAGAGCTTGGAGATTGCCCCAGGGATGAACAATAGCCAGACTCTTGGCTTGCAGATTCTTCAGGAATTCTAACTACATGAAGAGAACTAAGGATTAGGTTTATCCCAGATATCAGCCTTATCTCCAGTGATGGCTCTTGCCTCCTTGCTTTCGCTCCAAGTGACCTTACCTTGGGGTAGATAATTTGATTTTTTTTTTTAACTGTCATCAGATAACCAGACTTTTATCCATTTAGGAAGGCAAGTCACTTATAGAGAGGATTTTTCTTAGAAATCCATATTGTTTTTCTTCTTTCCTTTCAGATTGGTTAGTTTCAGGCCAAGCAGCAATTTTTCCTACTAAATCACCCAGTGCTGCAATCTTGGTTGGCACTTGAACTCTCTTGCAAGTTACAACAGGCAATTGTGATTAGCCAGTTACTTTGTTACTACATAATAAGATTTGCCAACTTCTAGCCATAGAGAAAGAATTTTTCCTTATTGCTTTGAAGTTAGTTCAATATTTTAGGGTCTGTTTTATGCAAAACTCTGTTGCTCTTGGTACCAAATTCTGTATTTGGTAGGATGTTTTTGGTTACAAATAAGAAAATACCACTATGATCAGACTTAAATCATGAAGGACATTAGCTGGCTTATGTAACTGAAAGTGAAGCGATGGGGAGGTGGGTGCAGCTCAGTTAGAGGTCTAACTCCATGCCCCTGTTGTTCTTCTTCTCCTTCATCCTTTACAAATGGCTTTATCTTCAGGTTGGCTTCCCTTGGGATCATCAAATGGCTCCAAGTAGAACCCAAGACACATACTTCTTTTTTCAGATCACATGTGGTAGGATTAGAGGGGTTGGGGGGCAGACTTCTCTCTTTATCATTAAGCAAAAATCCAGAGTTTCACTCTAATTGAATAAAGTTATATCACATCATGACCTCTGGGCAGCAACTATGGCAAAAAGGCTGAGTCTGCCTTGATAGACCCAAGCTAATGTTTCCTACCCTGTAGCAGGGTCAACCCCATCAAATATTTGTCAATGGTTGTGATGACCAGCAAGGAATATATAAGAGAAATAGAAAAAAAAAAAAAAAGAATTTTTGCTCATATTTTAGGAGTGGAGCAAAAGACACAGAACATTATTCCTATTTTTAAATGAAAAATGTATGTAAACAATGAGATAATTATTTTTTGATCTTAGTGAGAGTTATTTGTTTGCTTTAAGTAAGTTTTAGTATCAAAATCTGTGAATTTTTTTTTTTAGATCTTCTGATCCCTGCAGGTAAACAAATATACTTTAAACTTATGCTATTTAACAGGTTTTATACTTTTTTTGTATTCATAAAAGCGCAAATACACAGAATTGCTGAGTGCCTAGATGCTTAACAAGTTAATTGTTATACATGATTGTTTGTGTAAATTCTATGATAACAGCACATGGCAAAATTCTGGAAACCAAAAGGTTAACTCGGGGGAGCACAAGTGTGTTGACAGCTCTGATTCACAAGAGCAATTCTGTGTTATCATTTCCAACCTTCCCTCTCTCTCTGGTTCTTCTTATTGCTGAATGATAATAGCCTCAACATGATAATCTACATAAAGCACCCCCATAATCATATTAAAATTAAGGAAAACATGTATAAAACATGTTATTTCTGCTTAGTGACAGTGAGCAGGGAGGAAATAGGCGGAAGAATTTTTGTGACAGTTTATATTCCAACAAATAATCACATTTTATCCTTTTAACAGGTTTAAAGTGTACTCCCAAAGCCGATTATACATTTTACCGCATTTAATTATAATCACACTTTCCTCTTATCTGATGTGAATATCTTCAATTTAAATATAAGTTTAATTGATGCCTATCATTTAATAATCATACTATGATCCAGGCCAATTATAGCAATTCTTTCCTATAAAACTACAGTTGTTAGAGGAATGTCGAGTAGGAAAATGTTTAAATCCTGACATAAAAATGCCTGTGATAAAACCAGGAGCTTTGAATTTCATGGTCCTTTAATATTGCCTTTGAAGTAATGAAAAAGCCATTTTCCACCACTTGCTTCAAGGACTCCACTAATAACATCTTCCACAAAGGACTGATCTTTTTTTAAGCAGGATATTGTGACGTTATTCTAAAGCATTTAAAATTATATAACAAACTTTTACTGGAATTCCTCAGTCTTCCTTTCTTATTTTTCCTAATGAAATACTTGTTAAATAGGTTACTTCATCTTAACCTCATGAGAAATGAGTATAACAGAGAATCTGTTATTTAAGTCAGTTCCAGAAATAAAGGATAACAATTTAGGGGCAGTGAGGAGGAAGGACGTCATAAATAATCTAAATAATTAGAAAAAAGGCCTTTCTTTTGGTCTTGGCATCAGTTCACCTTTGGTTGCAGAAAAAATAGTGCTTTGATAGCCTTGAACTAGTCCCTGGAACCCTGGTGGACACGCCCTCCATGCAAACCTCTCCTTTGGTGGGACTGGCTGTCCACTTAAAAAGAACTTAGCTGGCAAGGAAGTCATTAGGTCTTGAATGGTTTGGACAATGGTGTCAGCAGTGGTTTGTGGAAGTCTATATGTTTTTGTTGTGTTTGTTTTACTTTGAGTTGAGGGTCTCACTCTGTCTCCCAGGTTGGAGTGAAGCAGCATGATCATAACTCACTGCAGCCTCAACCTCCTGGACTCAGGAAATCCTTCCACTTCAGCCTTCCAAGTAGCTGGGACCACAGGCACCTGCCTCATGCTTGGCTATTTTTTATTTTGCTTATTTTTTGTAGAGACGAAGTCTCACTATGTTGCCCAATCTCAGACTCCTAGACTCAAGCAATCCTTTCATGTTGGCCTCCCAGTGTGCTGGGATTACAGGCATGAGCCACCATGCCTGGCCTGCCTATATGTTAAGCTCTGCTACCCACTCTGTGTGCCCTGAAAAAAGTCCGTCACACCTAAAAGAATTTTGGAAACTCCTGGAATAACTCTGTCTAATTAAAAAATGGTTCAGGGTGAAGATCCCCTGGAGCACAGAAATCCAAGGAGAAAATTAGTTTCTATTTTCACTTCATCTGAGACCTCTGGCTAGGAAATTGCAAAGGGTAATTATGCAAAATGCACATAAGAATGTCACAGACAGTCTGGACTGAGGGAAAGGCGACTTGTGGTTAGAACTCCAGGCATTGGCTTTGTGCAGCTCAGTCTCCCTGAAAGGACTAATATGGGGAGTGATCTAGGAAGTGACCAGTAAAGAATTAGAGGGCAGCTCTACCAGTCAGTGCTGAGAAATAAAGTGAATGAATGAACTAAGTAAAACTTAGTCTATAAAGAAAGACCTTCCCATCCTAGTGTTAGTGTTCCACTTAATCCCTTCCTTTCCATGGAAATGACATGAGTATCTAGCCAAGAACCATTATCAGGACTTCAGAAGAGTGTTTGGCACATTTTTAGCTTAGCTATTCTTCTCATAACTGATTCAATTACCTTATAAATGCTGAAGGTGGGTACCTTTAGAAAGAGCGCCCAAATGAATATACCTGGAGGAACTCAAATCATTCTACGAAAAAGATACCTGAACACGCATGTTTACTGTAGCACTATTCACAATAGCAAAAATATGGAACCAACCATGCTACCCATTGAAACTGGACTGGATTAAAAAAACATGGTACATAGACACGATGGAATATTACAAAGCCATAAAGAAGGACAAAACTATGGACTTCGCAGCAACTTGAATGGTTTTAGAGTCTATCATACTTAGTATCTATCACAGAAACAAAGAACTGAGTACCACATGTTCTCACTCATAAATGAATCCTGAACATTTATCATAATATTACAAGAAAGGGATTGGCAGTAGCAGAACACTGCCAAGGGAGGGAGGGGGGTCATAACATTCATAAGAGTACCTGATCTCAAACCAGGTGAAGTGAGGACCAGTGGGAGGCCGAAACATCACCTGTACGATGACCATTCATGTACCTAATCCTGAATTGTATCCCACATCTCTAAAATATAAAAAGAAAGAAAGAAAGAAAGAAAGAGTGCCCAAATGGAGAGGTCTAGTATTCACACAAATAAAAGTGTTAAAGAATGGTTGCCTTAATTATTTCTTGGCACAATTTCAATGGAATCATTGTATTCCACGTGACTGCTGGGGTCAGACCATGTGCTAGAATATAATATAGACTCTGGTGTTCTAAACATAACCTCATCTAGGAGCAAAATAGATGTAGAGAAGATGACTCAATTTTTTTCTAAGTTAGGAGTATCTTTTAAATGTCATTCTCCTCTGCTGAAATTTCAGTTGATTCTTTCTTCTTGTCTTCATTTCACTAGATTAAAAAAAAAAAACTGTTCTCTCTATAAAATATTTTTGATGTTTCCCATTGGGAATGAGAGAGAGGCTATATCTGAGTTAGCAGGTGGGATCATATAAAAGACAAGATGGTTTATCTCATAGAACACAAAATCATAAAATTTTAGGGCTGAAATGGACCTCAGAGAGAATCTAACCTAAGTATTTCATTTAAAGCATGTGAAGAAAGAAGGCATCTAGGTTATTTGTTTAGTGAATCAGAAATGTGGTCACCAATATAACACTATTGCTGAAATGATTGATACTGTTTCAGAAACTATGATGCATAAAAGGCATTAAATTAGGAATCTTGGATGATGACCTCCTGTTAAATTATAGCCAGAATTAGAATCATCATGTGTTTCATAATTGTAGCTACTGTGCTCACAAAAATATGAAGGATCTAATTCTAGTAGTAATCACCATATTTAATTTAAAAAGGGAGATACCTAAAATAATTTGTTTCTTACGTTGAAGAATTTATTTGACTAAAGTTATAGTGAACATATAATTTTTATTCATTTATTTTTAAAGCTTTATTTATTCATTTATTTATTTGAGTTGAAATCTCACTCTGTCACCTAGCGTCAATCCATACTGCTGGGATTACAGGCATCAACCACCGCGCCCGGCCTTTTTAAACTTCAGGAGTACAAATGATTTGGGGTTGCATATCTGTTTTGTATGGTGGTGAAGAAGTCTGGACTTTAAGTGAACCTGTCGCCTATAATCCCTGCACTCTGGGAGGCTGAGGTGAGAGGACTCCCTGAGCTCATGGGTTCTAGACCAGCTGGGGCAACTAGGCGAGACCTCATCTCTACAATAAATCAAAAAGTTAGCTGGGTGTGGTGGCGCATGCCTGTGGTTCCAGCTATTTGGAAGGCTAAGGCGGAAGGACTGCCTGAACCCAGCAGGTTAAGGCTGCAGTGGCTGTAAGCATGCCACTGCACTCCATCCTGGGCAACAGAGGGAGATTCCAACTCAAAGTAAATAAACAAATAAATATTTGAGGCTTTCTAGGTAGAAATGCTCTGTGTGCTGTAATTGGCTTAGTTCTCATGACTGGTCTCTGATTAGGTGGATGGAGAAGTGACAGGGATCGTCACATATATTTTAATCAAGACACATGATACACAGTTTAAGAAACACAATTTCCTTTTTTTTTTTTTAATACCATGGGGGTACTTTCTACATTCTGAAAGAGAAAAGATGGACACTTTGCTTCCTTCCAAACTCTTTGGACACAGAATTCTGAATGAAGAACATAATTGACTAAAGAAAGCAATTTGGCAATAAACGTAGCTGAGGGCAACAAGGACATAAAAATATAAATAAAATAACATAAGAAAGTATGCAGAAAAATATTATAGTCTTGACTGAGGTTCTGCATAATCAATGTAGTACTTCATGCAGTCTAACCCTGACTTTCCCACAGCGGGGAATGGGAAGTTATGTCCATTAAAGTGAATAGGTTTTGTCTGGCAAAATCCTTAAACAACAAAAAATTTAGAGGCAATATCTTGATGTGATATCCTGGAAACTGGTTCTATATTAGTAGGTGATTTATAGCTCTTGCTTTCACAAATCCCCAACTTTCTTTTCTAGGACATTCTGCAGAGAATATTTCAATATATAGATTACCAGAGGAAAAAATTCACACCTGGACTTAATAATAATAATAAAACCAATTCAGAGTGTGTGCACAAGCCCAAACCTAAAATCTTTATTGTGTACGTCTTGCTGAAAGAAGAAACTTTACATTTATGACATCTTAAGAGCTTCATAGAATCTATTTTGCTGAATTGCAGTAAAACGGGCAACCAGATTTTCTAATATTGAGCATGAGGACATAAATATAACCCTTCAATTGTAAATCAAAACAGCATTAGATTTCAGGAACTAGAGGAGGAAAATGCTGGTAAGAATAGAAAAAATAAATACGTTTTAACCTAAAAGAACATTCATTTCTGGGAACCTCTTTCTGGCTTCCAATATCGGTTGTAGAAAAATAGTGTGAGGCCACCTGGACTTATGTGTGGTCCAACTTGTTTTCCTTCACCTTAAATCTCCTATGAGTCCTCAGGGAATTAGGTCAAGTAACCAATGCCCAATTGTCCCAGAGACGATGCTTGGAAAGGGGATGCAGTGGTCAAATTACACAAGGATGATGACCTTCCCAGATGAGAAGCAGGGAGGTCCCAGGCTGGCCCATCAGTGTGTTGATTCATGGGCATTTCTTGAGATCCATGTCAAGAATTTCAGTAAACAAGGTCATCTGATGACAGGTGACGGGAATTGTCAGACTATTAGAGGAATTCCAACTGATTTCATATAAAAGTGGAAGCCTTCCTTCAGAATCAGTTTTCACCATCCCGAAGGTACCAAGCAAAGCACTGGAGGCCTAGGAGGAAGTGGAATATTGTTCAAATCTGCAGACATTCCCGTCCACGCAATCTTTAGCTCTCCTGCCGTTTCTGGCAAGGTCATCTACTGTGTCATGAAGAGCATATACATTAGAAGTCACTTCTCTATCTTCTGCAACAGGCAATGATGCAACCTCAGTATTTTTAAATCAGGAACATCAAGGAGGTTTAAGCCTTGAAGGGCTACACTGAGAACTTCACACACAAGATGATCCTGCAGTACATCTGATAAAGCCCCCAGCTTTCTCCACTGAGAAAGATGAAACAGTGATTAAAAAAAAATATTAGCAGGCTATTAATGCTGTCTATGAAATTTAGTCTATAAATTTTTTAAAAATACCGAATAAAGGAGCATCAAAAGAAATAGCATTCATCAATCAAAAAAGGAGAAACTAGGGCAGTGAGTTAGGTCTTACATACCTCCTTAATAAGCCTGAGAAACTTTGATTCAATGTACCTTGTATTATTAGCCTCTCAGGCAGAATGTATGCTCAAGTGCCCCAAACAAGCCGAGTCTCACTTTCAGTTGTGCATCTGTGTTATCTACTACTCTTTGTTATTACTTCTGGCTACTACTTTCTTTCTTTCTTTCCATTCCTCCCTTCTCTGTTTCTCTTTCTCTGTTTCCCGTTCTATTCTTCCTCCCTCCTACTCGACCTCCCTTTCTTTCTCCCTCCCTCTTCTTTCCTTTCTTGACAAGAGACTACTAACTTCATCATAAGAGATGTTAGGTTAGGTAAAGAACAAAAGGGTCAAGGAACCAACACGAGTCCTTCATTGCCACAAAATTACACTGGATTAATCTCATCCAATTTATACAATAAATGATTTCAGGAACTTATAAAAGACAAAATCTCTACAATAAATCAAAAATTAGCCGGGCATGGTAGCACGTGCCTATAGTTCTAGCTACCTGGAAGGCTGAGGAGGAAGGATCGCCGGAGCCCAGCAGGTCGAGGTTGCGGTGGCCGGGAGCGTGCCACTGCATTCCAACTGGGTGACAGTGAGACTCCAACTCAAAAAAAAAAAAAAAAAAAAAAGGACTAAATCAGCAGCATCTGGTTCAAGTCCCGTATTTGAAAGAAATTGAAGACCAGGGAGACAAAATTGACTTGCCACAGTCGCACTATTAAACTAATAAAGAAATTTCCTGACAAACTTAGTAGACTCTTTAAAGATCTCCAAGCACTTGATAATTGGAGGAAAGCTTTAAGAAAGATTCCATGTGTAACAGCCATTGTCATCATCAAATTACACCTTGGTGCCTAGAATGAAAAGAAGCAAGGGACAAAATACAGATGGAGTATTTCTTGAGGCTTTATGTGAAAAGGCCAAAAGAACTGGCTTTATATTTTACATTAAAACAACAAGAGAAAGCTTAACACCATCTGTGAAAGGACAGTGTGGGTTGTGGTGAGTAGTTTTTGTCTTTCTCCTATACACAGTCTAGAATGTGGCACAGACAGCTTGGATTAGGAACGCCGAAGGATTTCTGTTGAAAGATTTCAAGTCTTAAGCACACAACTGCCAGGCGAAGCTGTTAAATTTCTTTTTCCGGCAGGCTTTAAGATGATATCTTTCAGGGTTAGTTTACATGTAATGTGACCATGACCCTGCATTACCCTTCAAGGGTTCAATTATCTAGTTTAGGGTCTGACTTTAGAGCTTGCACACTTGTGATTATGATATACTAAATTTGACAATTTGGAAAGAGCCAAGCATTCTCCAAGTGTTGAATATAATGACACCAATTTGGATTTACAAATCAAGCTCATGATTGTTCTGCCTTATATTCAGTGTCTGCAGGTGAAAGGAAGTGTCTGCTCTTTTTTCTTTCCCCATTTCCAGAGGGAGGGCAAAGAGATACGAGACAGGATGGTGACAGTCAAGTCACCACTGACTCCCAGGCAGGGGTGGACTTTAAAGGACCTTTGGCTTTGAGGCATGGATACTTTCTTTTTTTTCCTTCTCTATATATGTTTATCACCACCAGCACTCATCCCTTGCCAATGTTTTATATTTGTCTCACTCACATTTGACTACATGGCAATATTGCTTGGCGGCTTTCCTTTAGCCTTTCTTTTTTTTTTTTTTAATTTTTAAAGATGTGGGGTTTCTATAGTGCATCTGCTTTGCTGCTTGAGGATCAGCACTCTAATCACATCCTTTTATTATAAAAAGAAGGTAAAACAAGACTCTTTGTTTATTTTTTCTACAAAACAGATTCTTTTAAATTTTTATCTTTTAAAAAATTGCATTTTTAAAATCATGTTTTTCTGTTATAGGGACCACCCAAGTCAAAAATATTTTGGGGTGCTTGTTGGGAAGGTATTTTCCTAGGCTCTACTCGTGGTGTTCCAGATTAGAATCATGGAGACAGCACCCCTAATCTGCAATTTAAACAAATCCTCCAGGCGACTCTTACACATTGCTCTAATTCCTAAGTAAATCCATTTTCTAAGCTTGCTCCGAAAATTACAGCTATTCAGTTGCTTCCAATGAACAAGAACAACGAAAAATGTATAGACTTCAGTACTACAATAGAAACATATCATTATCCAAATAATATGGCAAGATGTCCTTAAAAATATGCAGAGGTAGACTCTCTAAAGTCTTGTTCTCAGTGTGTAAATTCTCTTTGTTTTGTTTTTAGAGGTCACATAGATATTTATGAGTCTGGGTATAATTTCATACCAAATTAAGAGTAATCATAGGCCTCCTTTCTCTGACTCAGTTTTTATAAGATTGATCCTGCCTCTAAATTTAATATTTTCTATATTGTTTGACTCAAATCCACAAGGAAAATCAACATAAAATCTTTATGAAGGGTTCTCATTGAAACCAAATAACCAATACAAATGACCAGAAAAATCCATCTAGTATTTGAGAAAACTTAAGACCAGGAAAGATTCAAGTCAGCTCCACATCCAAATTTCCCAGCCTCCACTTAGAAAAGCGGCTTTCATGTAATTGCTGCCCCCTGCAATTTTCAACTGTTAACTTAAATACGAGGCTCCCTTTGACATGCCAGCCCTTTCTTCCCTTTGCAATAGAACTTACAGCCTGAACAGCCTTGATGACAGAAGTTTGCAAACAGGAGTATTATGAATGGGTTTCAATTCCCAGCTGATGAAGTTGTCCACAGTGCAACTGACAGATGTTAGCTTGTAGAGGAGTTACATATGCTTAAAATATCTTTCCATTCATGGTGAGAAAGAAATAGCCATTTCAAATCTGTACTAGCTGGCCTGTTGCCCCTGGTCAAAAGCTCTTTATGTAGCAATGTCATTTTACACAGCATAATCACAAGAGCAGGAGGAGCTAGGCAGTGGGGTTTATCCCTGGGACGGCAAGAGATCTAATGAAGAAAAATCCTGTCTCCTATTAAGGGAAAACAAATTTAAAACCATGCTGTGTGGCCAGCCTCTGGCTTACTTTATAAGACCAAGATTTCAATGTTATCTGCTAGAAATCATATCACTGGGTTTTCATGTGACCAAATCCAAGCAGAATTAGTGTCAAAAAAGCTATGCCCCTTGCTAATGCCCATGAGTGACAGAGGACTCACTATGAATGATCACTAGTGGACCTGTTGACAAACACGTTGAGGAGATAACAGTAGGACTGTGCATTTAGTTTGACTTAATTATGAAAATACCACAGACTACTAGTCAGCATGTGATGGTTAGGGTTTCGTCAAAGCAAAGATGTGTCAGTAATTTGAGAAACTGCAGTAACTCTCTGATATTAAATTTTTATGAAGATGTGAAAGGAGGAGGGAAACCTGGATATTTTGTAAGACCTTTAAGTAAGCATAATACTGAGAGTGCTATCGTATAGTTTTCATAAATTTTAGACTAGGGGAAGAGCCAGATAAAATATCTTGTGAAATTATTTTTTTTATTAGAAGTCAATCGAAGGATCATCTCTGAATATGAAACTTTAAAAAGCCAACCTCCACCACTGCACTTCTGTGGGCCACAGGTGGAAAGTAAAATGGCACAACTCCTCAGGTAGCCATGTGGGCAGGATCTATCAAGCTTTAAAAATATGCATGCCCTATGACCTCATAACTCAATATCTGGGACTTTATCTTGAGCAAATAATTAAGTAAAGATGAACTACAGGGGCATTCACAGAGGCTTGGTTTGTAAGAGAAAAGAGTTGAAAGCAACATAAATGTGCTAAAAATAAAACACTGGTCAAACACAGACTATCCATTCAATGGATAGTACACATTTGTTAAAGACAATGTTACATGGAAAATCCTCAGCAAATATTATTTAACTATTATTGATTATTATTTCATGCTCAAGATATATTATTTAACAAGAAATTGCTCGAATCAAATATTATAATGGGTAGAAATCAAGTTGTGTGTGTGTGTGTGTGTGTGTGTGTGTGTGTGTGTGTGAGACTCTGAGTTTTAGAAAATTTTCCATGCTAAGTTTGTCTTAAGAATGCACCTGGGGCAAGGCATGGTGCCTCACCTACAATCCTAGCACTTTGGAAGGCAGAGGATCACTTGAGCCCAGGAGTTTGAGACCAGCTTGGGCAACTTTACGAAAAATAATTAGAAAAAAAAATTAGCTGGGTGTCGTGATGTGAGCCTGTAGTTCCAGCTACCTAGGTGGGTAGATCATCTGAACCCAAGAGGCTGAGGCTGCAGGGAGCCCTGATCATGCCACTGCACTCCAGCCTGGGCAACAGAGTGAGACCCTAACTCAAAAAAATAAAATAAATAAATACAAAAAATATGTACACAGAATGAAAATTGGGTTTGAGAGTTTCAAGCCAGCAGAAGTTGCACAGGGATAGAAGGTGTATCTACATGACCAGCAGAATTATGTTCACAAACTCTGCTGTGCAAGGGCATTAAATCCCAACCCCTTCCTCCATCTCCTTCTTATTGTTGACATCTCAGTCACAGGAAGCAGTAGAGCTAGGGGTTGGGAGAAGTGAGCCATGGCTCTGGTATTGCTACTACAATTTCCTCGAAGATGACACAAACATGTTAGATTAGGTGATATTTTAGCTTTGCATTTTAAATTTTTAAAAATATAAAGTTGACTAAAATTTATGCAGGGGACTCCTAGTAGTTTCTTTTCAGCAGTATGGTGGGCCAGATACCCTGCCTAACCCTCCTTCTGGAAACAACTAATATTTCAAAATAAAGTATTAAAAATGGTTTATAACTGAAGGGCCAAAACCAAGTGAAAGCAAGAACCTAAAATGGTAAGCCCAGCACTGAAGGTGACTTTGGCCTCAATGGCATTTACCATCACAATGAACTTGAGCATCAGTTCTCACAATGTAATGGAAAATACAGGGCAGAAGACAAAGAAAGTCAAGAGTTGACCCAAGGTCTCTGAGCTCCTACAAAGGAAGGCATCAGAATCGCCTATCTGTGTAGTGTAGGGCGAACCAGAAATCACATTCCCCCTGTGAGACTGGAACAGTCAAAACAGTATCAAGAACACAAACATCCAAAAAGAACAGAGTAAAATAAGACCTTCAAGTTTTCAGACATTAGAATTGTCAAGCACAGAATATAAAATAACTATGCTTAGCATGCAAGAACCCCAACGAGTTTGAAAGCATGATAAAAAGAACAAAAGACCAGAAACTAGGGACAAAAACCCCAAAAATAAAAAAAAAAATAAAAATAAAGAACTTACGGAAATTATAAAAAAAGTCTTGTCATTAGAAGTCAGTTTTTAAGAGTTTGTATATATGACTTAGAGAGAATTAGTGAATATGAAACTAGATCTGTAGAAATTATCCAGAATAAAACACAGAGAGACAAAGTTATGGGAAATCTGAAAAGCAAGTCAAGTAATATAGACAGCAGAATGAGGTAAAATATTTATCTTGCTGGAAACCCAAAAGGAGAAGAAAAAATGGGGCAGAAGCAACAAGTGAAGGATTAGTGACTAATTTCCTCAGTTTTATACTAAATATTTATATAAGTACTTATAATATTTATATACCACTTTATATTATTTATACTAAATTGTATAAATAAAGTTAAACCTAAGCACATGATAAATTGCACAATACCAAAGACAAAAATAATGCCCTAAAAACAATGGGAGTGGGGTGTGGTAGATCAAATTACCGGCAAATACATAACAAAGTGATTGAGAGTTGTTAAAGTAAATAAACAGGAGGCCACTGGCCTGAGGCTGTCTCTGTATTTTAATAGTGAACTATAATCTAACTTAATACTTACCAAATCAAAATCTAAGTCAGTCTAATTTTAGTGGAAAATAAGGTAGATCTCAGCCAATTCCAAGTAACTGAGCTTCAGCCAATCACAGACAGCCAACTCATTAGACCATGTCCAAATAAGGCAAATAGCTGTGACCAGTCAGATGATTTCTCTACTTCGCTTCCATGTTCAGCCTATGACAGCTCACTACTCATGATCCTGGCTGGAGCTCTCTGAACCTCTTCTGGTTCTGCATGCTGTCAGATTCATGAATTGGTCGTTGCTCAAATAAGCTCAGTTAAAATTAATTTGTTAACAGTTTCTCTTTTCACAGAATTTACTTTTCAAAAGTAACAACAGAAAGTAACAACAGTGGTATATATCTTTTATGTGCAGAGAGGAAGATAAACGTGCCAGACTAAATTTGTAGGCTTACTGACAAGATCTTCCAAAAACAGGCAAAGTAAAAACATTTTCATATAAGAAAAACTAGTCAGCCATTGCTCAGTGGAGCCATGGTTCCTTTTAGAGAGGCAAGATATTGGACCCTATGCTCAGAGTGCTAAGTGATCATACTTACTGGCATGTCATTGATCATAGGCCTGAATTTTCAGTGAATACAGCTAGAAAATATCTGTGCATGCACATACACATAGGCAAATATATATTTACATGGAAACATGCATGTCTGCATATGCTCGTATTATATGATTATATGCATTAAACACATAAGTATGCATACTGTAGAAATTATGAATTTACACTGATTGCTCCAATTCAAATCCATTCTCATGGGATTCCTTCTAGATTTCGTGCCACAACCTTTCCCAAGACAGAGAATATATAGTCATATACTGTTTTTATGAGATACTTGGATTAGCGTCTTTTAATTGTTTTCCACGTGGTTACAGAATTCATTTGAAATACAGTTAGGTCCTTTTGTTTCAGTTTGCTTTCAGTTTTTTTTTTTTCTCCCTTCCCAACCTAGTTGATTTTATTTTTTTGAATACATAGAACATTAACGTGCTTCCAAAAGTGAAAACTATACAAAAATGGTATATTAAGAGAATTCCTCTCTAAATTTCTTCCTCTCTGATTCTCACTACCATGTATGGGTAACAAACATTGTTGAAATCAAGCGTTGTTGATTTGTTCTTCTTGTGTTTGTGTTTGAAATTAATAGCAGATATATGAATTTAAAAAATTTTTATCTTCTTACATAATAGGTAGCATACTGTGTATGGGTCTTTGAATTTTGTTTCTATGGAAATTTTGCTTCTAGAAAAACCCAAGGGTTAAAGAAGAAATCACGATTAAAATTAGAAAATAGGAAAGAATTATAATGATGATATTGAATATCAAAACATAGGAATGCCAATAGAGGTCACCACAAGAATATCAGAATAAAAGCAAACAAAACAGAAGAAAGAAGGAAATTAGAACAGATGAATAGAATAAAAAACTAATATACTACAGAGAGAGACAGACAAAAGTTATTCTTGAACAGAAAAATAAAATTTGCAAAACTATTTAGAGGCAAAAATACAGAAGGGGAAGAGAAAAGATAATTAAATTAAATTAGAATGAGAAGGAAAGTATGAAACAAATTCAAATGTTAGATTAAAAATGTAGAAAGATTATTTTTAATAACTTAATGCCAATATACAAATTAAAAACTGCACAAAAACCTGACTCAAGAATAAACAGAAAGACTGAATAGTTCCATAGCTATTGAGCATCTGAAATCATTAAGTAAAAATATTTTTAAAAGAAAACACCAGGTGGTATTTGTTACCCATAAGTTCTATTTAATTTGTAATTCATTCTTTCTCATGACCATATGTACTGGAGACATATTTATTTGTCTCCCAGCTTCAAGTCACCCTTTGTTTCTTTTAGGAATAGAAAGTCACATAGAAATTCACCAGAACCTGGGTTTATGGTCACTTGGCCACAGAAAATATTTGTTTTTCTTGCTTCTATTTGTAACCATAGAATTAACTTTGGGTGAATGAAAGGTGAATGGGTGTGAGGAGAACAATTTCCTGGTCATCTTTTTAAGAAGATTGCTCAGGACTCTCTGTCCCTCTTTCAACTGGCCGAGAAATGATGTTGATGGCTAGGAAGCCAAGTATGAATACCCAAAGCTCCCTGACAGCCACAAACCACTCCCCTACTCAAGACTATTCCCTGAATCAGAGAAAAGAGTAAATGTCTGTCTTATGTATGCTAAATATGCTGGGTCTATTTGTTATAGCAGTTTAGTTTCTAGCTAAATTAATATATATTAGAGGCAAAAATATTAAATATATTAGCAATTTGAATCCACCAAAGAATATGAAAGATAACCAAGTTGGGTTTATCTCAGATGTGCAAAGGTAGTTTAACATAAAACAATCTATGAATGTTTTTCATTGCATTAGCAGATCAAAGAAAAAAATAGCATAAAACCAATAATTTTATTTAAAAGCATTGGGTAACATTCAAAGTTTTAGTAAAACAGGTTTAGAGAAGATCTGAAAATGTGTAGCTACCAAAAACCCAAATATTATATTCAATGTGATACATGAAAAAAAAAAATCCCTTTAAGATTACGGACATCACAAAGTGCCCACATTAACTCTTCCTACATGAGGAACTCCTACAAGTGGAAGCAGCGCACTCAGCTAAGAAACAAAACAACTAGAAAGGAAGAAATAAAACTGTCATTATTAGCTGATGATAAGATTGCCTATATCAAACAATTCCAAAGAATTTACAGATAAAGTATTATGGTTATTAAAAAAAGTGAATTTTCCGGATAACTTGGGTTCCTTAGAGTTATCTAGATACAAATAGAAATTGCAGTTTTTCTACTCACTAGGAAATTTCATTTAAAAAGATACCAATTATAATGTATCAAAATATGTATTTCCCAAGAATAAATTCAGTTACTTTTCTACTCTTTGGAAACTTAAAACTTGAAAGACTCCCCTCCCCCTAAAAAAGATATCTCTTGTTCAGAAACAAGATGACTCCAAATTATAATGAGACAAATTCTTTTTTTTTTTTT
>CAUYQG010241893.1:0-11122 GCA_963574415.1 Tarsius wallacei | reverse complement strand
GCAAAATGTTCAAAAACAGTGCAAATGGTTCAAAAACCTTGGCATCGAGTAG
Organism: Tarsius wallacei; assembly: GCA_963574415.1. Taxonomy (NCBI): domain Eukaryota; kingdom Metazoa; phylum Chordata; class Mammalia; order Primates; family Tarsiidae; genus Tarsius; species Tarsius wallacei. The sequence goes on along the minus strand of CAUYQG010241893.1, from coordinate 11,070 downwards.
AGGTAGGGAGGTGGTGGCCATGGGCCTGACATGCTCAGGTAGGGGAGTCAATTCCAGTTCCAGCCCGACCAGGAGATGCAGGTGCCACGGAGGTAGGTGGAGGGGGAGTGCAGTGCAGGCAGCTGTGTCCATCACTGGGGACGGTGGGTCGTGCTGCTGCCCCAGGACTGCTGGGGCTGCCAACCCGGGAACGGGGAGGCAGGGGGCATCAGAGTCACCCTCGATCTGGCCTGAAGGGCCTGGCCCTGGGCGGAGAATGATGGCAGGACCCGGGAGATGCAGGACAGCGCGACAACCAGACAGCCAACAGCCACAGCCGCAAGCACCATCAGCCCTGGCGCGTTCGTGTGCTCCCTCCTGTCCTTCAGTCCCTTCTCACCAGTTAAAAGTGACCCTGAGAATACTGGAGGGTATTAAGGAATTATCATTAACCTGGTTAGGTGTGATAACGGTAATGGGATTATGGGTTTTTTTTAAAAGGCCTACTAAAGTTTTGGCAGGTAGAATGATCCAATATCTGGAATTTACTTTAAAATATGCCATGAAAAATGGGGGAGGGTAATAAAACAAGCTGGGCAGATGTTTTAAAAAAAATTAAAAAGAGTGTGCCTCCCTCCTGGGCTCCAGATCCAGGTACCCAAAAAGGCAGAGTTCAAGAGCCTGGGCTCTGCAGGCCAGTTTCTGGTGTCAGACCCCTCCACTGCCACTCACAAGTGTGGCAACTGGGACAACTTGCATAATGCCTCTGTGCCTCCATCTTAGATTCACAATGATGATTAAAAACAGTGTGTACACGGCCAGGCTCGGTGGCTCAGTCTGTAATCCCAGCGCTTTGGGAGGCCGAGGTGAGTGGATTGCCTGAGTCCGTGGGTTCAAGACCCACCCGGGCAACTTGGCGAGACCTTGTCTCTACAATAAACCAAAAATTAAGCCGGGCTCAGTGACTCAGCCTGTAATCCCGCGCTTTGGGAGGCTGAGGTGAGCGGATTGCCTGAGCCCGTGGGTTCGAGACCGGCCTGGGCAACTTGATGAGACCTCATCTCTACAATAAATAAGTAAATAATTAGCCGAGCGTGGTAGCACGCGCCTGTAATTCCAGCTACTTGGAAGGCTGAGGTGGCAGGATCACCTGAGCCCAGCAGGTTGAGGCTGCGGTGGCTGGGAGCAGCCACTGCACTCCGGTCTGGGCGACAGAGTGAGACTCCAACTGAAAAAAAAAAAAAAATCAACAATCCTTTTGAGCATATTAAAGACAAAACAGTACCAGGGCATCCCCTTCCTCTTTCCAATGGCTGGCTTTATTATTCTTGCTGCAAAGATCTATAAAAGGGGTAGTCCAGACCTGATGATCACCAGGAATATTCCAGTTAAAATCTATGATGATGATCCTGGTGGCCAAGTAACTTGAATGGAGGCATTTTGGGTTTCCTATCCATTAGTATTTTACTTCATTCTGAAAGGTTGGTAAATACATCTTTCCCTTGAGACTTGATAATGCTATGGTGAGTAAGGAGTTAATATGAAGTCTACCCCACTCAACACTTTTTCCATATTAACTATGGGCCAGCCCTGTCCCAGCAGGCTTGGGAACACAAAGAACATAGATAACTGTTGGTAGTACATGCATCCTACATTGCAGTAAATTATTTTGCTCTCAGTGTTAAACAAATGACTGCAACACAAATCCTGGCAGGACTTGTTTGACTGGAAGATTTAGATGTTTTCCTTTGTTCACTGTAAAGCCGAGGGCGACTTTACGACTTTTGTGGTATGTGTGTATGTGAAGCTATTACATGTAGAGATAAGCTAAAAGAAATGAATTCTAGATAGTCCTTTCAGGTTGTCTTGTTGTTTAAATGAGATGTGTGTGTCTGTGTGTGTGTGTGTGTGTGTGTGTGTGACACACAGACAGAGAGAATGGAGGAGGAAGAGGAAGAGAAGGAAGAAGAGGAGAAATAGGAATTGTAACAATATACAGTAGTCCCACCTTATCCGAGAAAGATACATTCCAAGACTCTCTGTGGATGCCTAGTACCCAATTCTATATATACTCTGCATTTCATATACCTACATACCTATTATAAAGCTTAATTTATAAATTAAGCACACTAAGAGCATAACAAAAATAACGAATAGTAAAATAGAACAATTAAGTAAAATAGGGGTTACTTGAACACAAAGCACTGCGATACTGTGACAGTCAATCTGATAATAGAGATGGCTACTAAATGACTCATGGGTGCAGAGTATCTTCGGGGCAGGGAGGGATGCTGGGATTCACATCCCAGACCAGATTCACATCCCAGGCAGGACAGAGCAGGATAGAGTGAGGTTTCATCACAGTGCTCAGAATGGCATGAAATGTAAAACTTAGGAATGATTTATTTCTAGAATTTTTCACTTAATATTTTCAGATCACAGTTGACTACAGGTAAGTGGAACTGCAGAAAGTAAAACCTTGGATAAGGGAGGATGACTGGAGCAGTATGGTGGGCAGAAAGGGCACAGGACAGGCTATCAGGATACCTGAATCCACAAATTCTGGGGTCCTGGTGGACAAATCTCTGAAGCTTTCAAGGTCTTGATTTCTTCTTGAGTCAAATGAGTTAAATTAGATGTTCTATAAGGTCCCTTTTAATTCTACGTTACATGTAAGTCAAATCCTATTTAATATTCACTCAAGGAGTTTCACTTTTGCCAGTTTGACAGTTTCCTAAAGGAGTTTCACCTATGCTTGACTTTATTAGAATATTCCATATGCCATTCACACATCACCTCTCAAAGGTAATCTGAAGGTCAGCAATCCTGTTCTCTTGTTCTGAAATATACAATGATTGAAGCTTAGAATTCCTTGGCCAGCTGTCTCCTTCCCCTTCCATCACCCCTCTCTCCACCCCCCGTGATAGATTTTTAAACCTTTTCTAGATCTCATAGATGTTGACAAAATGAGCTCTCAGAAATTTCAGAGGGGGACAAGAAATGGAATTATTCCATTCCTCTCACCCCACATATTTCTAAAAGCATATCTAAATGCCAAATCTTTTCAATAAGTGATCATAGGACCAATTGGCTTATTTTACACATAGCACTGGCTATGCATTAAAAGAAAGACCCAAGGCTGACGCAGAGGGATCACCTGAGCCCAGCAGGTGGAGGCTGCGGTGGCTGGGAGCGTGCCACTGCCCTCCAGCCTGGGGGACAGAGTGAGACTCCAACTCAGAAAAAAAAAAAGACCCCAAATGCTTAACAGAAGGCTCTTGGCCAAACTGAACCTTCCATACCAAGCAGTTGAAAATGAACTCCTTCCTAGTTAAAATGCAATAGCACTATGCTATTTTCATGTCATCTCTGAGGAACAGATAGAAAGAGAAAATGTCATTGCATTTTTGTTTACACAGTGAAAATGTTAAAAGTATTTTCATATAAATAATACAGAACACCCGTAATTTATTACATGCCACCCTTTCACTCTGATCAGGATTTTTGTGAGTTCTTCTTTAATGTTTAGTTGAAAATTAATTATCTCATTCACGTCCACCATGGAGGTAGCATGTTTAAGCTGCTAAACATTGCAGAGCAATGTCTTGTAATCTTTGGAACCTTCACAGCAAGTTTAAAAGAATCCAAAACCAGATCACAGCTTCTCGTTTCCTATGATCACTTATTTCTGATTCTTTCCCCATATCTTTCACATTCATTGCAGCAGATAGAGTCAGCACCTGGCCCATAACCCAACAGAACTTACTTCCATAATTAGAAAGCTTATGGGAACACCTGAGACTCTATAGAGGGCTTTTTTCCCCAACTGGAGGACTACAGGAGATAATGGCCATTGAAGCAGTGTTCAGCCAAGGATGGAGAGAGAGTAAGTAAATAAATACCCCAATTTTCACACCCCTAAACTGGAATAACTTAAAGGTATGTTGCACACAGTGGTACCTAGCTTGATAATACACTCTTTACTGCTTTCCTTCTCTTTTCTGTCTTATGTCCCCCAAAGCCCTGTAGGCATTTTCGGAGTATGTTCCCAAAAAAACTAATTGCACTCAAAATCTGATCTTTGGCTCACCCCCCTGGAAACCTGAAACCGGATCCAACCCACACTTCCCATCTCCACCAAATGTTCAGAGATTGTAAGAGATTGCAACTGAAAAGCACTTCTAAGTTGTATTAGACAACCCTGGTGAGTGTGACTTTCATATGGAAAAACTGATATCCAGACAGACTGTCCCCAAGGTCACAAAAGTAGTTAATAGCAGAGAGCATGTATCTCCCCAGGATAACTCCCAGAGTCCCCCAGGATTCTACTTGAAGAGTGAGACAAACCTGGCTAGTGGTCCAGGAAAGTTCTAAACTAAAACACTACTTTTAGCAGAAGTCTGTTATAGGACTTGAATTGAAGAATAGAAAAAAATCCATGGCAATATGCCGAGTATAAGAGAACACAAGCCGGGCTCGGTGGCTCAGCCTGTAATCCTGCGCTTTGGGAGGCTGAGGTGAGTGGATTGCCTGAGCCCATGGGTTCAAGACCCGCCTGGGCAACTTGGCAAGACCTCATCTCTACAATAAATAAAAAAATTAGCCGGGCGTGGTAGTGCGCGCCTGTAGTTCCAGCTACTTGGAAGCCTGAGGGGGAAGGATCGCCAGAGCCCAACAGGTCGAGGCTGCAGTGGCCCGGAGTGTGCCACTGCACTGCAGTCTGGGTGACAGAGTGGGACTCCAATTCAAAAAAAAAAAAAAAATGCACAGCTGGGCAAACCACACACGCTGAGCTCCCGACGTACCGGGCAGAGGGCAGAATTCTGGGCCCTTCTTACCATCATCATTGCCATCTCTCCTTCAAGCCTACAGTCCTGCTGAGTACTTACCCCAGAGAGCTATGGCCTTGTCAGATGTTCCCATCTTTCTTCAGTTCTCTTCCGTCCTGCCTGTCCTGACCCTACGGGGACAGTCGCCCCCACTGCAGACGCATGGCACCCTTGGGTGTTTCCTCAATCAGGAGGAAGAAAAGTAGGAGTTTTCCTGGCCTCCTAGGAGGACAGTTCTCAATTTCACCTGGACCAAAGTGTACAGGGATCATTCTGTCAGTACCTCTGGCTCTTTTCATCTCTATATTACTATCCGCTCGTTCATGGGTGGCAGTTTTAATTTCCACAGTCAAAATTCAACATTAGCTTCCTGTTGAGAGAAAACATGTTTAACCCACTGCGTTGCTCAAAGAGCTTGGCATGTGGTGACTCTTCCAAGAAGTCCTGACTAATAGGATCCAGAGCTTTCTCCAAAAAGATTACATCCCAAACCGAGGGCAGGAACAGGGGACAACTGTTAGGGTATTGACAGGGTGAGGGTTGCATGCTGGAGAGGTGGAGAGGGGAGGGGAGACGCAGCACCGGTAACCCAGAGATCTGAATAATTGCAAAGATTTGCACCACACAAAAAGGTGAAGAAGGAAAAGTTTATTTAAAAGTAAATTAGGCCGGGCTCAGTGGCTCAGCCTGTAATCCCGCGCTTTAAGAGGCTGAGGTGAGTGGACAGCCTGAGCCCACAGGTTCGAGACCCGCCTGGGCAACTTGGCGAGACCTCATCTCTACAGTAAATCAAAAAATTAGCCGGGCGTGGTAGCGCGCGCCTGTAGTTCCAGCTACTTGGAAGGCTGAGGTGGAAGGATTGTGGAGCCCAGCAGGTCGAGGCTGCGGCGGCCGGGAGCATCCACTGCACTCCAGTCTGGGCAACAGAGTGAGACTCCAACTCAAAAAAAAAAAGTAAATTAGAGAGAGAGGAGGGAGAAAGAAGATTTACCTCCCCAAGGTGGGGGAGGGGGCCAAAGCCAGGAAGCATGGCAACAACCATAGCTCAAAGAGCACATGGCCACACCAGAGTCTAGCAAGGCAATGGCCCCTGGTTGCTTGGGGGTTGAGTCCTTTTAACCCTTCCCCTAGACGGGGGAGGATCATTAAGGTGATTGGGTGGTGGTCTGCTTTCACGTCATCACAAAGGGGCAGACAAGTGCAGACACTGATGATGTCAGGTGATGGACAGCAGGCAGATGGGTGGGTTAGTCACATGATTGATGCCAAGGTGGGGCTTATCTGTGTCACTTAGGTCACAAAGGGCTGATTAGGTTAACCCTGGGGGACGGCGGGGGGCAGGGGTGATTCCTGCAAGAGACTTGTTAGACACTTGCAATTCACAAACTCAGATATTTGCACCTCACAAATTCCTTGACCAAAGGTGGTCCTATTATTATTTTTATGACTTTGACCAGCCAAAGGGTGACCTTTGATCTTGGCCTTGACAAAGAACCTAAAAGTTTACTAGAGATGATTATGCTAAACCATGAATGGTTGGGTTGTCCTGGTCTTGCATCTGATGGAGATTGGCAGACGGGGGATGGGATAGGCTGCTTGTTCTGCAGTAGAATGTCCGAAAGCTTTCTAATAGTTATGCTGAGGCAAAGACTAAACCCTTTCAACAACCATTTTGTAAAGATTCCTAGAATGCCTCAGCAGTTACTAACCAGAGGAAAAGTTCTGATGTAGAAAGTTTTTTTTTTTTTTTTTGGTGCCTGTGTGTCACAATTCAGCCCAGAAAGCTGGTTCCCATCCTGGCTATAGACTAGAACACTTGGAGTGCTTGCAGACATCCCTCCAGCTTCACTCCCCCCATCATCCATTTTGATTCCTTAGAGGCAGGATACAGTTGGAAACCGCGTATGAATTTTCCCGGAGATTGCCTCACGCCTACACACATTGCCCCCAGAGAATGCTGAAATGCAGAGCCCTTGCGAAGAAGATCGTAGCGAGACTGATGCCTCCACACCCCGCAAAATCGCTGGGGAGGCCGAGGGTGTAGCACTCCATGGTCTTAACACTTTGCCTCCTGTCAGAACCGCAGCCAGGAAGGGTGGAGATTCAAGTTGATCATTTACATTAAACACACATTGACTGTTGGAGGCAGGGGTGCCTCCTTCTTGATAAGCAACAGAATTCTCCCTTGTGTGATTTTTTTTTTTTTTTGAGTTGGAGTCTCACTCTGTCACCTAGACTGTAGTACAGTGGCCGCTCCCGGCCACTGCAGCCTCGACCTGCTGGGCTCCACGATCCTTCCGCCTAAGCCTTCCAAGTAGCTGGAACTACAGGCGCGCGCTACCACGCCCGGCTAATTTTTTGATTTATTGTAGAGATGAGGTCTTGCCAAGTTGCCCAGGCAGGTCTCGGACCCGCGGGCTCAGGCAATTCATTCACCTCGGCCTCCCAAAGCGCGGGATTACAGGCTGAGTCACCAAGCCCGTAATTTTTTGATTTATTATAGAGATGAGGTCTCACCAAGTTGTCCAGGCGGGTCTCAAACCCACAGGCTCAGGCAATCCACTCACCTCGGCCTCCCAAAGCTCAGGATTACAGGCTGAGCCACCGAACCCAGCCAGGAATTATTATTAACTCAATTTTACTAATGACACAACCTGTATATGCAGAGGTTACATAACTTGTCATTGTCAACACAGTCCAGAATCCCCAGGATTTCAACACAGCCCTCTCATGCCAGGACCCATACTCTTATCCATCAAACTAAGTCACATGTTGTCCTTAAGGCAAGCTGTATAATGTGATCTCGGTGTCCTGGTCAGAGAGGACCTCATCCTTTATCTAGTTTGGTCTTTTTAACTTCAGATCTTTCAGTGAAGTTAGTTAGAGCAGTTAGCGAAGCTTCAAGTTGACTTACTGGGTTGGGACCAGCATTTTTTTTTCTTTTTTTGAGTCAGAGTCTCACTATGTCGTCCAGGCTAGAGTATAGTGGCATGCTCATAACCACTGTAGCCTCAACCTGCTGGGCTCTGGTGATCCTTCCACCTCAGACTTCCAAGTAGCAGGAACCACAGGCGTGTGCCACCACACCCGGCTAATTTTTTATTTATTTATTGTAGAGATGAGGTTTTGCCAAGTTGCCCAGGCTGGTCTCAAACCCCTGTGATCAGGCAATCTTCTCACTTTGGCCTTCCAAAGTGCTGGGATTACAGGTGTGAGCCACTGCATCTGGCTCATTTTATACTTTTTTATATTAAAAAAATGTGGCCGGGTGCAGTGGCTCACGCCTATAATCCCAACACTTTGGGAGGCCAAGGAGAGAGGATTGCCTAAGCCCAGGGGTTCAAGGCCAGTCTGGGCAACTTAGCAAGACCTCGTCTCTACAATAAATAAATAAAAAATTATCTGGGCGTTGTGGCACACGCATGTGGTTCCAGCTACTTGGAAGTCTGAGGCGGAAGGATCACCAGAGCCCAGCAGGTCGAGGCTACAGTGGTTGTGAGTATGCCACTATACTCCAGCCTGGGTGACAGAGTGAGACTCTGACTCAAAAAAAAGGGGAACAGAAGAATATAGAAAATAACAGAGTACATTGCACATAGGAAGGAAGTGTTATGCGTGTGAATATTTAATTTCAGTTTGTCTCAGCTCGATGCAAAATGTTTTGTTTTAGAGTTGGGGTCTCACTCTATCACCCAGACTGAAGTGTAGTGGTGGGATCATGGCTCATTGTAGCCTTGAACTCCTGGGCTCAAGCAGGGTCTTGTTATGTTGCCCTGGCTGGTCTTGAACTACTGGCTTCAAGTGACCCTCCTACCACAGTCTCCCAAGTTGCTAGAATTACAGACATGAGCTACCATGCTCAGCTGCAAAATATATTTTTTACTTGGGGTCCTGACTGGAACAACACTGTACAACACTGATCTGATCTATTTTACAGGGGCTGTGAGGGTCAGAGAAGAAAAGTCAACTGCCTAAGGTCACAGCCAGCCTAGAGTCCAATAGTCTTGGTTCCCAGGGCAGCAGCCATTCAATCACTCACTCATTCATTTGGCAGATATTTATGTCAGTCTGTTCTGTTCCAGGCCCCATGCTGGGGACCAGGATTATAGATACAAATGAAACAGACCTAGTCCTGTCCTCCAAGGGCTTTGGTCCCCTGGGAGGGGTGAAAACCAGCTGATGGGGCATGTGAAAGACACCATGGTAGATACTGATCTGAACATGTGCTAGCCCAGGTGATTCCTAAGTAACCCTAAGTGGGACATTCACTGTTAACATCACCAACCCATTTAGTAGATGGGAAAATTGAGGCACAGAGTCAATAACTCATAGCTGGCAAGCGGCAAAGCTGGAATTTGAGCCTGAGCAGCCTGGTTTTAGGGTCTGTGTTCTCAAGCACAACCCAATTCTGCCTTGTGGGTGGTTTTGCAGTAGAAGCCACAACCCAGCACCAGCTCTTGCAGGGAATGGAGTGGGGAAAAACAGGGGCTCCCGACGGGGGAGAATTCATTGCAAAATTGGCCCCAGCATCTGTCCAGTCAGGCTATTTCGGGCTCTTGGCTTTTTAAATTCTATTTGTACACTCTTTTAGATTTTTTAGGTCACATCGTGACTAAGCTGTCTACTAGGAGGAACGTCTGCAGGAGAACCAGCCCCAGAGGACGAGCCCAAAGCTGGCGTTTGGAAGAAGGGAAGTGGCTTTTGGAGCTCCGAGCTGGACTGGAGCTCTCTGCCAGCTCTCTAAAGGTGGGGCTCTGCCTATGACATGCCCCAGAGGGCAGACACCACGCAGGTCCCTTGGAGGTCTTTAGAGAGGACTCCCCCGCCCTGGCGAGCAGCCTCCTAACACCAGCAGATCTTGTGCTCAGCCAGTGTCCCTCTTCTCTGGGTGACAGCACCATCATCTTCCTTTAGGGGCCAAGCCTCCCCTACTCAGTCCCTGCGGTCCTGGGAGGCAACTCCTCTTGTCTCACTCCAGGGCTGGGCCCAGCGGTCTTAGCCAATCAGAACCACCCAGCCATCTCTCCAGCCATGGGAGATTGGTTCAGAGGTGCACAGGGCCAGTCGGGCTGTAAACATGAAACCTGCGACTGGTTACACCTATTGGGAAAGTGTAGCTCTATATGGCTGGCATTGATAAACTGGAGGGTTGGAAACCTGTGTCTGCCTTGATAGGAGAACCTAGAAGAAAACCAACAGAAGCCGGGCACGGTGACTCACACCTGTAATCACAGCATTTTGGGAGGCAGAGGCGAGAGGATTGCCTGAGCCCAGGGATTCAAGACCAGCCTGGGCAACTTGGCGAGACCTCAACTCTAGGATACATCAAAAGAATTAGCTGGGCATGGTGGCATGTGCCTGTAGTTCCAGCTACTTGGAAGGCTGAGGCTGAAGGATCGCCCAAACTCAGCAGATTGAGGCTGTGGTGGCTGTGAGTGTGCCACTGCACTCTAGCCTGGGCGACAGAGTGAGACTCCCACTCAAAAAAAAAAAAAACCCAACAGAGAGGAAAGCAAAGACAGAGCAAGACAGAGACCCCCGATGACATCGTTTGACCACCTGGAAACACTCGTACATTGAGTCCATCTATCTTTGGACTTTGCAGCACATGAGTCCCCAAATTCCCTTTTTCCGCCTTTATTTTTGGCATGTACAACCCCAAGTGACCAATACAAATGCCAAGCCCAGCATGGTGGAGGGGACAGAGCACTGGATGAGGAGTCTGAAGATGAAATTGCGTTCAAGGTTTCACTGTTATTACTTTCAACATCTTATTAGGTCTTTTTCTGTTGTTTGTTTTATTTTGGGTTTTTTGAGTTGGAGTCTCACTCTGTCACCCAGGCTGGAGTGCAGTGGCATGCTCCCGGCTACCACAACCTCGACCAGCTGGGTTCAGGTCATCCTTCCGCCTCAGCCTTCCAAGTAGCTGGAACTACAGGCCTGTGCCACCACGCATGGCTAATTTTTTTATTTATTGTAGAGATGAGGTCTCACCAAGCTGCCCAGGCTGGTCTCGAACCCATGGGTTCAGGCAATCCTCTCACCTTGGCCTCCCAAAGTGCTGGGATTATAAGCGTGAGCCTCTGCACCAGGCCAAGACCTTGTTCTAAAAATAAAAAAATCCAGCTGGGCTTGGTGGCTCAGCCTGTAATCCTGCGCCTTGGGAGGCTAAGGTGAGTGGATTGCTTGAGCCCGCAGGTTCGAGACCCGCCTGGGCAACTTGGTGAGACCTCATCTCTACAATAAATAAAAAAATCATCCG
>CAUYQG010241888.1:0-15254 GCA_963574415.1 Tarsius wallacei | reverse complement strand
CTCACAAGTGGACCTAGAGTAATTATCATAATACTATAAAAAAAGGATTGGTAGTAGTGGGAAACTGCCGGGGGGTGGGGTGGGATTGGCAGCGGTGGGAATCTGCCAGGGGTGGGAAAGCACACTTTATAAGCAAGGGTACCTGCATAATGAATTTTTGTATACCTAACCCTGAATTGTACTCCACATCTTTAAAATAAAAAAATTTTAAAAAGCTGCCCGTTACTTGTTGCAGCTCCATTCACAATAGCAAAAACATGGAACCAACCATGCTGCCCATTGTAGCTGAACTGGACTAAAAAAAAGTGTGGTGCATATACATAATGGAATCTGTTGTTTGTTTTATTAATGATGACCATTCTTACTGTGGTTAGGTGGTATCTCAATGTGGTTTTGATTTGCATTTCTCTGATGATGAGTGAGGCTGAGCACTTTTTCCTGTGTCTGTTGGCTGCCCGTTACTTTTAAATAAATTTTAAAATTTATTTTTATTTATTTTTATTATTATAAAGATGTGGGGTACAAGTCAGGGTTAGGTATACAAATGATGATTATGCAGGTACCCTTTTTGATGAGGTGTGCCCCTTCCTCCCCTAGCAGTTTTCCTCAACTACCAATCTCATTCCCCCTCCCCTGAGTTTCCCACTACTGCCAATCCCTTTCTTATAGTATTATAATTGTTCAAAGTCCACTTATGAGTGAGAACATATGGTACTCTGTTCTTTGTTTCTGTGATAGATCACTGAGTATGATCAACCCTAAATCCATCCGAGTTGCTGCGAAGTCCATATGTTTGTCCTTCTTTATGGTTGCATAATATTCCATTATGTATATGCACCACACTTTTTTTTAGTCCAGTTCAGCTACAATGGGCAGCATGGTTGGTTCCATGTTTTTGCTATTGTGAATGGAGCTGCAACAAACATACGTGTGCAGGTATCTTTTTAGTGGAATGATTTGAGTTCCTCCAGGTATATTCCTAGTTCTGGGTCATATGGATGGTCAATTTCCAGTTCTTTCAGAAATCGTCACACTGTCTTCCAAAGAGTTTGCACTAGTTTGCATTCCCACCAACAGTGTAGAAGCATTCCTTTTTCTCCCCAACCTCGCAAGCATCTGTTGTTTGTTTTATTAATGATGACCATTCTTACTGTGGTTAGGTGGTATCTCAATGTGGTTTTGATTTGCATTTCTCTGATGATGAGTGAGGCTGAGCACTTTTTCCTGTGTCTGTTGGCTGCCCGTTATCTTCTTTTGAGAAGTGTCTATTCTTGTCTTTTGCCTGCTTTTTAATAGGGCTGTTTGTTATTTTCCTTTCAGCACGTTTGAGTTCCTTGTAGATCCTAGATGTTAGGCCTTTGTCAGATATACAGTTAGCAAATATTTTTTCCCATTCTGTGGGCTGTCTTCCTACTCTCTTGATGGTTTCTTTTGCTTTGCAGAAGCTTGTCAGTTTGATGAAGTCCCATTTGTCTATCTTATTTCTTAAGGTATGGGCATTTAGGGTTCTGATCAGGAATTGGTTGCTGATTCCAATTTCCATAAGGGTGTCTCCTGCATTTTCTAAGATTCTTATAGTTTGAGGTTTTATGCTTAGGTCTTTGATTCATTTAGGTTATTTTTTGTGTATGATGGTAGGTAGGGATCCTGTTCCAATCTTCTGCATGTGATCAGCCAGTTTTCCCAGCATCATTTACTGAGTAGGTTCTTCTCTCCCCAGTGGTTGTATTTGGAAGCTTTGTCAAAGATAAGTTGGTTGAGAAATTGAGGCTTTGCTTCCGGAATTTCTGTCCTGTTCTATTGGTCTATCTATATGTCTGTTCGTGTACCAATACCAGGCTGTTTTGATTACTGTAGCCTTATAGTAAAGTTTGAAGTCTGTAAGTGTGATACGTCCGTATTTGTTTCTTTTGCTAAGGATTGTTTTGACTATTCCTGGTTGTTTATGTTTCCATATGAATTTGTGTATTGTCATTTCCAGGTCTGAGAAGAATGATGTTGGTAACTTAATGGGTATTGCATTGAAAAAGTGATGTATCTTAAAATACATCAGCAGGTGTTTGCTAGTTATGAGCTAGCTAATATTTCAATTAGATCATGTGCAAATAGGTCTATTATTCTTTTTTCTTGGTCTTTATCTTGTTTTGAAAATAAATTTTGTTTAGCTCAAATAGTATTTCTTAATTATTTTATTTTTTATGTTTTCTGAAATGTAATTTAGAGATTGAGCTGCTATTTGAAAAATTGGTAATAATAATTATCTGTGAAAGCATCTGAACAAAGGTATTTTTGGAAGAGACTGATTTTGTCACCTTATCAGTCTGATTCAATAGTTTTTCTAGTTTTCGATTTCTTTTTTCCTTTTTTTTGAATCAATTTTATCCTTTTGTGTATCTTCAAATACTATAGCAATTTTCAAATTTATTTATATATATTTACCATGATACTTTCTCTGTTTTTAAAATTTCTGCTTGTCTCTCCAGAAACAACTTCTTAGAGTCCTAGTGTGGAGACTTTTCTTTTTTAAAATTTGTATAAACTTAAGGGGCACAAGTGGAGTTTTGTTAAATAGATAATTCGTGTAGTGGAGATCTGAGATTTTAGTGTAACCATCACCTGAATAATGTACAATTACATTAGGTAATTTCTCATTCCTTACCCTCCTTGCACCCTCCCACTTTTCTGAGTCTCTAGTGTCTATTATTCCTTCTCTATGTCCACGTGTACACATTATTTAGCTTCCATATATGAGTAAGAACATGTGGCATTTGACTTTCCATTTTCTGCGTTATTTCGCTTTAGATAATGGCCTCTGGTTCTACCCACGTTGTTGCAAAAGACATGATTTCATTCTATTTTATGACCCAGTAGTATTCCATCATATATATGCCACATTTTCTTTATCTGATCATTTGTTGCTAGACACTTAAGTTGATTCCAGATCTTGGCTACTGTGAATAGTGCTACAATAAACATACAAGTGAAGGTATCTTTTTGATATAATGATTTATTTTTCTTTGGGTTGATACCCAGGATGCCGGATGAAATGTTCTGTTCTATTAGGTCTTTGAGAACTCTTCATACTGTTTTCCATAGATGTACTAACTTACATTCCCACCATGTATAAGTTATCCGTTTTTCCCCAAATCCTTGTCAACAACTGTTATTTTTTTACTTTTTACTAATAGTCATTCTGACTAGTATAAGATGATATTTCTTTGTGGTTTTAATTTGCATTTATCTGATGATTAGTGACGTTGAATATTTTTTCATGCTTGTTGACCATTTTTATGTCTTCTTTTGAAAAAAAAATCTGTTCATATCCTTTGTCCATTTTTTAATACAGTTATTTGTTTTTGTTTTTGTTATGTTTGTTGAGATGTTTGAATTTTTTGTAGATTCTGTATATCTGTCCATTGTCAGATACATAGTTGCAGATATTTTCTTCCATTCTTCAAATTGTCTATTTACTCTGTAGGTTATTTCTGTTGCTGTGCAGAAGATTTTTTTGTTTAATTAAGTCCCATTTGTCCATTTTTGGGTTTTTTTTTGCTTTTGCTTTTTAGGTCTTAGTCATAAATTCCTTGCTCAGACCTCTAATTTCCAGAAGAGATTTTCCTATGTTTTCTTCTAGTATTTTTTATAGCTTCAGATCTTAAATAAGAGTGGACAAGTTACATACTACTTAAAGTTTTTATTTTCTTTCCTCTTCTGCTTTTTCCCCTTCTTTTCTTCTTGAGAACATGCAGCAGAAATTTTAAAAGGGGTGAGAAGTAAATGGTTTTGTTAGCATCCTAAATACTATTTGGTGCGTGATATGCTAGCTTCACTTGACTCTTATCTATCCCTATCCTCAGTATTTGCCAGTGTGTCAAAAATTTGAATATTTTGTAAGATCTGGTGGAACAATTTTTTTTCTGGCCTCTGTGTAGAAGAAACTTCTTAAAATGACTGGAACTCCAGGCGTATGACTGGTGTATTGCCCATGTAGTATCGACATCTACATTGACATGTACATCAAGTATTAGATGAACTGACTGAAGAGAGAAGCAAGGTTGCTGGGTTAAATTTCTGTGAGTGAACACTTCTTTCTTTGTAAAAATTATAGGAAAACTTATCTAGCAAATCCAAACCAAAGTGATGCAGCCCAGGCACTAAGGAAGACAAAGATCATATCATTGTTCCAGGTAGCTCAGATATTTAGGACCAAGTGTAGGGTGCCTGGATCTCACAGTGGTGTTGCTTCCACACATGGCAGAAAGAGAATATGGTATCTGATAGCTGGGCTACCATAGTTTAACTTAGCTGTAGAACCAGGATTTGTTTTTGGCAGAGAAGGAGAAGATAGAAAGACACAGGCCTATGGCCAAGTCATGAGCACATGGGTGCCCTTCAATTAGAATAAAGACTTGAGAATAACCACACACTGTCAACACCATGGTTCCTTCAGTGTTATAGTTGGTGTGAAGGCATCCTCTTTTAGCTCAACATTCTGAAGTTCTCAGGAGCCCATGGATTCTGTGTGAAGTCTGGAAGAGTGGCCAACATTGCCAAAAGTCTGGAATCCATAATCTACAACATGGTGAGATGAGAGATGGCAACAGCTAGAAGTGAGTCAGCTGCTGAGACTGTGTTTGGAATGTAAGCAAGTTTGGAATGTAAGTGGAAGAACTGCCTAGTTTGAAGCATCTACAGAGAGGCCATGAGCAAAAACAGTGAGAAAGACTGCTTTATCAGGAGTACATCTCTGTCTATACCCTAGGTTCCATGTCCCAAACTACAAAACACTGCCGAGAGAGGAGAAATCAAGAGACACTTAAGTGGGGCCATATGGAGCTTCAGACCACTGGATTACACATGTGAGATATTCTTGGCTATTCTCACTTTCCCACCTCCAACTTTCACATGAAAATTCTTATTTTTGTCCTTGAATTCAATTTAGCAAAATCTTTTGTCTGAACATCCTGTTATGTTGCCTATAGCAATGTAAGCATGAATCTAAAAAATCTGATGGAAGTGCTTACAGATGTCATGTCACTAAGAAAGGCCTCCCCCTTATCCATGGTGAAATTCTGACACCTGTTAAGAAAAAATATCCAAAACTTAAATATAAAGTAAAAGAATGACTTTGATATTATACTACAACCTTGTCTCTTAGGACTACTTTGGGATGATTTAATTCTCTAAGATACTATATCTTTTTTTGTCTTATTTATTATTGATTAGAATCCAGACACTGTGAACTTACATACAAACTTGTAGAGATTGATAAGTTGTAAATGACTTTTGCTCAGTAGAAGTGAAAATGATTTATTATAGACAGTAAATGATGATCCCAAATATTTACAGTTTTAGTGCCTTATAGAACATTAACAAGTTGTGTATCTAACTTAGCAAGGTCATTTTACTACTTCAATTTCACCTGATGATATAAAACTCTGTTTCTTAAATGTCTTATATAAGCTTTGCAAGCTTACCAGTTACTGCATTGAACTAAATTAATTTTTGACATGTTTTTATGAGACTCATGTTTTAATTATTTTGGAAAATATACGTTGAATAGTTCTGGGTCAGTGAATGGAGCCCTAGTCTCATAATTTTTACTCCTTCCCCAACTAAACCAAAGATCCTCAACTAAATTCATGATTGATAGATCTCCTTGATCTTATCCAACCACTGATGCATACTCTTGAATCAGATGATGTTTATTTTATTACTTACACTCAGGTAATTTATAGAAAGGATGTGAAACGTAAATCAAGCACCATTATTAGTTTAGGGTAAACACTGTAATTTCTGACTGTGGCACATCACTTTGAGGTTTCCTGTTTAATAACATTACCTCTGTTTCTTTTAATGCCACCTACTCAATGTATGTATTAGAAAACTTTTAAAAAAAAATTTTCATGTATGATGAGAAAGTGTTTTTATATTTATTCATTTGAAAAATATACAAAAATATAAACTACTCTGTTTTAAACAGGAGTTATATTTTACTCAATTTGTTCTCCTCTTTTTCTGTGATTCTTTAACTTTTTAAACGGTAAATGCAAAGAATCTAGTGAAAGCTCTGGACTCTTCACCCTGCAAAAGATAGACATGTATACCTGGTTTTGCAACAGGTTCAGGGATTTGGAAGATCCCATTGAGCTTACATATGAATCAATCAAGAGTCTGGGAACCCAAAGATAAAAAATCCTCATTTACCATTAAGAAAGATCCTGTCTCCTTTTTCTCTTCTTAAATCCATATCCATGTTACTCTTTTTGAATTTTGAGATCACATCCAACTTTCTCTTTATGGCCTAAATATTTCAGCATTTTATTTTGTGCTTCTCTGAAGGGCCAATTTCTCTTCATTTAGTATTATATCCAGATTTTACTATAATAATGGGCGAACATTTTTTGGACATGAACTATGTATTTTACAAAAGATATGATTTCTTTTATATACTTTTCTTGATGTAACTTGCACTCATTGATCTTTTTTGTTTTATGACTTTACATATACTGCTAAAATTTAACTATATGAGATGGAAATAAAAAAACAAAACAAAAACAAACAAAAAAATGCCAGTTGAAACTGTAAGTATATTTGTTCTCTGGGGTAAGTAATATTTGCTCTTGTTTAAGTGAACAGGCCTTAAATAAAGTTATTGTAGTCTTTATCAATGGTCTTTAAAGAGATTATATCTTTTGCTGTACTGAAGTCCTTGATGCAAAGGTGATACATACCACATTTGCATTTTGGCAGTTCTGAACAGATCATTCAGTATGAAGCAACAGCTCATAAAATAGTTGAATAGATAATGAGAGATAAAATACATTTTAAGCATTCTCTTTCCTCAAGCTAATATTAGGCTTTTCAGTTTTATGGTCCAATTACTGTTAAATTAGTTAACCAACATCACTTTTTCCTTCCATGTTATGTATTACTATTGACATTGTGATTAATAATTCTATTGTATAAACATTGAAGTAAAAAAGAAACTTTTTGCTAAAACATATAATAAATAGAAGAAAAAAGAAATCAATATTTTACTAACGAAAAGCGCTCAGAACAATTGAGGTAATATTTTAATCTTATAAACAAATGCATTTCTTTAATGTCCCCTTATAATCAGACTTTTAGAAGCTAAAAACAAAGCAGTTTGTGTAGCAAGTCTTAAGAAAAAAGCAGTTTGTATTTATTGGTTCTTCTCCTTTAAAGTATTGTTTCTGAACATGGAGGAATAGAAAAAAGAACATGTGCTTTGGAGTAAACAAACAAACTAACAAACAAGTTTAGAGTCCAGGATTCACTGCTTTCAAGCTATAGGATTGAGACAAGTTATTTAACTTTTATATGTCTCATTTTCTTTGTCTATAAATTTTGGGGTTTTAGAATGCATAGCATTGTTGGAATTCATAAGTGAAATAATATAATTTCCTCAGGGTAGTGCCTGAACTCTAAGATACATGAATAAACGGACTCTATCAGTATTTTGTCTCTTCTCAGTCAAGTCATACCCTTCAACAACATTTTCTTGCTTCTCATTCATTGTGCCTCATGCAGAGGTTGTAAAATTTCCTCCACAAATATGTACATATATTTGTTCATTATGTAGAAACAAAAAATAACTGCAATAAGGATAAAGGGAGGAAAGCACAGCTGAAGAAAAAAAAAACACGCAAAAACAACCTTATTGCAGGGAAAACCTGACTTTGAGTTTCCTGATGGTGGTGATGACTATGTAAATGAAATGACAGAATTCAGAAAGAGTTTGGATATGTCACCTCTTTTATGTATTCTTGTGAACAGTCATAGATGACCAATTTCCTTCTTATTGTAGAATCCTTCCGTAAATTCCAACAACCAGGTTATGGCAAAATCCAGATTGTTGGGGTAAAATCTGTTTCTCCCAACTGAACTGCCCACTCTTGACCATTCTGGGATTATTTTAAAGTCTACCTTTTCTTATCATAAATTCCATCCTTCACCTTTTCCAATTTGTTGCTGTGGGTAGTAGAAAGACTGGTAGCTCACTGTTGCCCTCATATATTCACAAGGCTAAATTTAGAGAGAAATTTCTCACCCAAGTCTTTCTAGAGTGTTGAGTGATGAGCTGTCTTCACAGTGTTAGAGTGCTCATTTTTTCAGAAGTCTCCTGTGCCAATTCTGTTGTTGCTAAAGTCTGATTCTATCTCTTTCTGTCCCCTTCTCTCTCTCTCTCTCTCTCTCTCTCTCTCTCTCTCTCTCTCTCTGTGTGTGTGTGTGTGTGTGTGTGTGTGTGTGTGTGTGTGTGTGAAATTGACAGTAAACTTCTCCTAGCGATCACTTTGCCACTCCCTTACCCTATGAGCCCAATAGTCTGTTCT
Source organism: Tarsius wallacei (assembly GCA_963574415.1). NCBI lineage: Eukaryota > Metazoa > Chordata > Mammalia > Primates > Tarsiidae > Tarsius > Tarsius wallacei. Next base: position 6,897 of record CAUYQG010241888.1, on the reverse strand, counting down.
CCATTCCAGACTCAACTTTTTGAACCTGGTTTATTTAAGGGATTATTCTTGAATTATCTTCCTATTTCCTTACCAAGATGGCTTTGTTTCTTTATATATGTTAAATCTCTTGGCTGCATTTTCTTCACTTTTGTCCCACATTCAGTATATTTTGCAAAATTTTTAATAATTTCAGTTGTTTCCTATTGATTTTGGTGTTATATATATACATTTTGAAAGTTCCTTATAATATTAAGGAACTTAAGGTGTTTCTTGATTGTTTAGAACTTCGTTCTTTTTCATAGACATTGTGGAAGAAGTAGAGACAAGTGAAAGCATAAAAGTAATCATTTTGGAGAAGTAATTTCTTCCTCCTCCTGATTGAGAGGCTCATTTAGATGATAATATTATATAAGGAAGTAATAAAAGATAACCCTGCAAACAGACTTGAAATAGGGCCCCAGGTCCTATGTTCTAGTCTAGCACTACCACCTAATAAAAGAAAACTTTTTGACAAAATACTTTTAACATAGTTTATCTGAGCAAAGAATGATCCTCGAATTAGGTAGTCCTCAGAAGAAGAGATTCAGAGAACTCTACAACATAGGTGGTGAGTATTTACAGAGAAAAGGTTGAAGAAAGCACAAACAAGAAACAAAAAGTAGACTTGTTGTTTCAAAGCTACTTTTCTTGTAAAGTTAAAACAAAAGGGACTTCCTTATTATGCTGGCTAAAACTGGCTTGTTTGTGGATTTTACTATTATCTCTTTTTCCTGATTTCTGGAAAGGCTTGATGAACAACTTAGTTTTGGCTAGGTGGCATTTTACTTTAGCATGAATGACTCTATTTGATTTGGTCTGTTGGGAGCTTGGTGCAGAAACTCAGTCTGAATTAATGGTCTCCTATGAATTTTATTTATCATGCACAAGACAGTTTAGGAGAATGTCTTCAACTTCAGTTTTTTCCTAAAGCTAGTTACAGAAATTGCCACAGGTGACTCTGATGTTCACTCCTGATGAAGAACCAAGACTATGTCTCCTTTAAAGGCCTTTGCAATAATTCAGGTCTGCTTGGGCTGGAGCAGGCTTAGAGGCAGTTCTCAAATCCAGCCACACTCTTCTCTGCTGCATCATAATATCTCTCAGTGTTCATTCAACATATTTTGCTGTACTCACTATCCTCATCACTGCAACTTTCCCCCTAGATTTAAATCTGCCTTTGAGAAAAGAAGAGATTAAAAAAAAAACAAACCCACAAAATCTTACCAAATGAATACTCAGTAATCAGAAAAAACAAACAAACAAAAGTCCCCAAAACATTGACCCTCTCTTCGTTTTCATTACCGCCTGATAGATATGATTTCTATTTCATCATCAACCTAGGCTGGGCAGCCCCTTAACTAAATAGTTAGCTTCATCAGCTGCAGGCTTTGAGAGAACAGGGAGAACAGTAAACAATAGGTCATGGCTCAGATAGGTAGTTGTAACTAAAGAATGGCAATCACATACAGAGTTTCAAGTGCACATTGCAGGGAATATATTGAGTTAGAATATTATTACTGGAATTGCTAACCACTGTACTAAACAGAACCCTGGACCTTATCTTTCCCATAATATAACCCTTCTCTACCTTGGAGATCTGACTAAATTATTCAAGGCTGCCTGGTCTTCCCCTTCCTTTGTGTACACTACCAGCTGTAAAAAATATGGCACATAGGGCATCTTACATCTGTAAGTTGTTTGAAAACTTATATGTTAGGTCTTATATATGTAAATTAGATTGTATCTAGATCTTCTGGAGAAAGACTATACATATGTATTCAATTTATTTTTGTTGCTTAGCAGTACTTAGTAAAAGGCTTTCTGATTATCTCAGAAATAGGATGGTCCAGTCTAGTGGAAAGAATATTCCAGTGATAATCTGAAGATCTGGATTTGAGTTTCAGTTCTGCATGAAAGAGGAAGGCATGAATACTATCTATTTTCCAAATGTAATCAAGTGCTTATAAGGTTGTGATTGATAGGCTATTGTGAAATACAATAATACATGCAAAAGTGCTTTGGGGGTGACACAGTATTGTGAAAATATGATGATTTTCTGGTCCAGTTCCATGGACTCATGGATACAGTCATTAAAAAATAACACAAAACTTCAAGGCTTACCCATTGTCAGTGGAACTATATTTATCCATGCTTTTCTTTAAATCTCCTGATTCATCAGATTCCACAGAAGGGATCATTTCTTTACAACTGATCGAAACTTTATCTGTTTCTAGAGAAATGTCTTGGGATTGATCACAAAAGAAACGTTGTCAAATAAAATTTCCTCTTTTATGTTATTGTTTTGACTGGAATATGATTGTGTAAGTTCCTAGAGACACAGAGCAAATATATTATTCAGTTGCACATTAATTTTTAAAGAGAAACATATTTAGTCTGATTATGAGTATTACAAGCAGCATAATACTAGACAATAAATAAATTTATAAAGAAGTTAGTGAAATCATCCATAATTCTGCTCTCAAGAGTAAATACCATTTGACATGGCCCTTTAAACTTTTTCCTTCTTATGTTTACTTAGATAAATATATTTTTGTGTGTGGTTTACAAACAATGGGATGCTATTTTAATGCTGTTTTACAAGATGTTATTTTCATCTGATAGAATACCTTAGACATGTTTCCAAGTAAATGTGGTCATACATCATCATTTTTCATGGCTTTCGTTTATTTCTTTTTATGGAGTGACTGTCATTTAATTTTCCAAACACTTTTATAGGGTTTTTAAGTTGGTTACTGTTCATTCTTACAAACAATGCTGAACTTTGAGCACTGTCACTTACTCTACAACAGGGCAAAGAGAGACCTTGTACAGGTTTCATGTGAAGAGTATATAAAATAATGTTTGAGCAAAACATGATAACATATATTATAAAATGTTCATGTTATCTAGGTTTTCAAACAAGTTATCATACTGTGGGAACTTTATAAATTTGTAATGCTAAAATTTTACATATCATTTTCTTTTTTAATACTTGTGATCTGTTTTGAATTAGATTTGTCTGAGATTAGAAAACACACACAGATGATTTTTCCTGGGTTGTGTACAGTGCTGTGCTAGGGATACAGCAGTTAAGGCAGATATAGTCTGTGCTTTACTGGAGCTTCCATTCTAATGGTAGACACAGACTTGAAAAAGACTAGAAAACAAGCAAAGAATAATGTATATTGATAAAGAAAATGAACAGATATTTGAGGATGAAAATAATGAAGGGTGTAGTCTTAGATAAAGTGTTCAGGAAATATTTTCTGAAGAGATGATGTTCAAACTGAGATATAAAGAACGGGAATACAAAGTCTTTAAAAAAAAAAGAAGGAAAAAGAAAGAAACTGTAGTAACATTGTTGGGCACTGGCTCACTTCTGTAATCCTAGCACTTTGGGAGAAGGAGGCGAGAGGATTGCCTGAGCTCAGGGGTTCGAGACCAGCCTGAGCAACATGGTGAGACCTTGTCACTACAATAATAATAACCAAAAAAAAAAAAAAAAAAGCCAGGCACGGTGGCATGTGCCTGTAGTTCCAGCTACTTGAAAGGCTGGGGTGTAATGTTCACTTGAGCCCAGCAGGTCCAGGCTGCGGTGGCCATGAATGTGCCACTGCATTCCAGTGTGGGTGACGGAGTGAGATTCCAACACACCAAAAAGACTGGAAAGGGTGGGAGATTGGCCAAGACAATGCTGGAAACCTAAGAACAGGTTATATAATGAAGTGTCCTGTGGTCACAGCAAGGAGCTTTGATTTTTTCAAAATGCAGCTAGAAGCCTAAGTGTCATTCACATCACTTACTTTTCTTTTCTACTTTTTTTTTTTTGAGTTGGAGTCTCACTCTGTTGCTCAGGCTGGAGTGAAGTGGCACGCTCATGGCTCAGGCCATCCTAAGCTAGAACTACAGATGCATGCCACCACCTGGCTAGTTTTTGTGGTTTATTGTAGAGATGAGGTCTCACCAAGTTGCCCAGGCTGGTCTCGAATCCCAGGGCTCAGGCAATTCTCTCGCCTCAGCCTCCCAAAATGCTGGGATTACAGGCTGAGCCACAGTGCCTGGCCTTACTTTTCTTTCTTATGTTCAAGTTAAAAGCTTCACTTATCTTATTTTTTTTTCTTTATGATGAGACAAAAGAGTCTTTAAAAACCTTTTTTTCCTTATATGCTTCATGCAAACATAATTTTTGTCCAGTGTGATATCTATGTGGGAACTTTTTGATAAAACATTAATCCAGAAGACTATCAATTTTTTAAATTTAGAAAATTAGCCATTTGACTCTTCAATAACCTACAAACCTGTTATGAGATGTTATTTCAAATTCCCAACTATGAATGTGAAGTTTTCTATTTCTCCTTTTGGTTCTGTCCACTTTTGCTAAATACATTTTTATACTTTTTTTATTAGTTGTGTATAAATTAAAGTTGTGTAACTTCCTGTTGAATTGACTTTTGTCATTGTAAAATGTCCCTTTTTACTTGATTAATTATATGTGCCTTAAAATCTTCTTTGCCTGCTATTGATATAGCTAGAATACCCTACTTTGGGTTGATGTTTTCTTACTAATATATCCTATGTTTAAAAGAAAATCATCTCCCTCATCCAAATATAGGCAAGGTTTGCTGTTTGTCTTTTTCAGTCACTATATTCAAGTTTACTGTGCTCATTATTATTAGGGATGTCCTTTATGACTTCTGGATTTTGAATCCTGCTCGGAAAGACTAACTCTGCTTTTCAGTTTGTAAATTTATTCACCCATGTTTTGTTCTAGAATTTTATAGTTTTGTGATTAAGTTTTTGATCCATTTGAAATATTTTGCATTTTGGAATTATGGTAGCAATGTAATATTATGCATTGTGGAAGATATTGATCAGTGGGTTCTGATGCACAGTAAGTGTTTAGAACAGTGTTAGCAGAATCTAGCCTTACATGTCATCATTTAGATAAATGTATATACTTTTTTTACTTGATCTATGAATAACAGATGGAAGTGAGTAAATTATATCAGAAATTCTATAATCATATTATCATAATTAAAATATTTAATTAATATTCAAATAGTTGTTAATTTATATATTTCAATGTAATATTATTTGGCTGATGACTTTATTGCTGTTATATTTTCAAGTTGAATTTTATCCTGGTGTTATAAAATATTATCTCTTTTCATCATTTACAGCTATTTCACTTAATTTTTCTCTCCCTAATTTGAAAATTGTTTCTTCTTTTTAATATTTGCATTTGTCTGACATACTTTTATCCATTTTTTAACTTGTTAATCTAGAAATTTAAAAATATGGTCTTGCTAAGAGAATATGTTCTCCAATTCTCAGTGTCTTATTTTCTGTTCAATACACATTGAGGTACTTTGCATGTACTGGGGACATTGTTGATGCATTAATTTATTATAGTTATTTTGACAACTGTATAAATTGATTTTTCTCTATTTCTTAGAAGAGAAAGATGAATATTAGAGAGGCGAAACAAATTGCTTGGAGTCACATACCTAAAAATTGTCTATTTATTATAAAAGTTTCAAAAAAATCTTATGCCTCTTTTTATTTCCAATTTTACATTTTTATGCATTTTTTTCTTATGTATTTTGGAGAATATATTTTCCTTTGCTTTATCTTGTTAATTTTAGAAGACATGTATTCTTTTTTCATATTGTAGTCAAAAAGACATAACATAAAATTTACCATCTTAACCACTATTAAATTTACAATACAATAGTGTTAACTACATGTACATTGTGTGACAGATCTCTAGAGCATTTTTATTTTGCAAAACTGAAATTCTATATTTATTGAACAACAACTCATCTTTCCCCCTGCTCCAAGAAGACCTATATTCTTTCTTTTTAACTTTTAAATTTTTTATTTTAAAATTGTGGAATACAATTCAGGATTAGGTATACAAATATTCATTATTAATGAGGTGTGTGCCTCCTTCCCAAGGCAGATTTTCACTACTGCCAATCCCACCTGCCTGCCTCCCCATCCCCCCGCAGTTTCCTGCTACTGTCAATCCTTTCTTACAGTATTATGATAGTTATTCAAAGTCCACTTATGAGTGAGAACATGTGATACTCAGTTCTTTGTTTCTGTGAAAGACCACTCAGTATTATAGACTATAATTCCATCCAGGCTGCTGCAAAGTTCATGGTTTTTTCTTTTTTATGGCTGCATAATATTCCATTGTGTATATGTACCACATTTTTTAAATCCAGCCCTCTTTTGATGGGCAGCACAGTTGGTTACATGTTCTTGCTATTGTGAACAATGCTGCAATAAACATACATGTGCAGGTATCTTTTTTATAGAGTGATTTGAGTTCTTTTGGGTATATTCCCAGCAGGAGGATTACAGGGTCATATGGAAGGTCGATTTTTAGAACTTTTAGGAATTCCCACACTGTTTTGCACAGAAGCTGTACTAGTTTATACTCCCACCAACAATGTAGAAGTGTTCCTTTTTGCCACATCCTCTCCAGCATCTGTTATTTTTTGAGTTATTGATGATGGCCATTCTGACTGGTGTTAGGTGGTATCTCACTGTAGTTTTAATGTGCATTTCTTTGATGACTAGTGAGGCTGAACATTTTTTCTTGCATCTGCTGACTGTTCGTATGTCTTCCTTTGAGAACTGTCTATTCATATCTTTTGCCCACTTTGTAATGGGGCTGTTTATTTTTTTTCTTTTCAGCATATTTGAATTCCTTGTAGATCCTAGATGTTAGGCCCTTGTCAGACATAGAGTTGGCAAATATTTTTTCCCAGTCTGTGGGCTGTCTCCCTGCTCTCTTGATGGTTTCTTTGGCTTTGCAGAAGCTTGTCAGTTTGATGAGGTCCCATTTGTCTATATTATCTCTTATGG
>CAUYQG010241886.1:0-24126 GCA_963574415.1 Tarsius wallacei | reverse complement strand
GCTCCCTCTTCTTCCTTTTAAAAATCATTTCACCAAGTGGTCTTAGCTGCCACTGATTGTTGCCTAGGTTGAGTTTTATTAAACAACTCTTTAATTTTTAAGATTTTTTATATATTTATTTAGAGAGGAGGTCTTACTGTGTTGCCCAGGCTGGCCTTGAACTCCTGGGCTCAAGCGATCCTCTCGCCTCGACCTCCCAAAATGCTGGGATTACAGGCATGAGCCATCATACTCAACCTAACAATTCTTTCTTTTTAGAGATGAGGACCAGAGATGTTTATGTTTTTGATTCTTATATACATGACTCATGGGGCAGCAGTATGGCTTCTCACCTTGCCCTTCCCGTCTCTCTGACTTCCTCAGCAAAGAAGAGCAGGTTGGTTTTGTTTTTTGATATGTGAAAATGACATAAACATAATAGTAGTTATCATCTGTCATAAGAATACGTCACATGAATGTTTCTAACCGAGTTAGCAGTCTGAACAGGTGTTTATTGTGGAGGAACCTGGATGTGATGGGATGTTCTGGACCTCCGCCAGGCAGGAGGTAGGAATCTAGTTAGGTAGAATTTAGTGTTAGACATTTTTGTCAAAAATTATTGTTTCATCTTTAACAATAGTGGCAAATATTTTGAACTAACTTTAATGGGAGCATACATGAATAAATGATGCAGGCAGATTTTCCAGGCCTTTTTGACTTATGACTTCAATGGCAGTAACAGGCTTTCACTAGCCCCTGGAGAGTGTCTTGAATCCTTTCCTTTCCTTTTGTCTTTCTCTTTTCCCTTTCCCCATTCTCCTTCCCCCTTCCCTTTCTTCCTTTCTTTCTCTTTCTTTCTTTTGAGTGTACATCACCCAGGCTCACTACATCCTCAACCTCCTGGGCTCATGTGATCCTTCTGCCTCAGCCTCCCAAGTAGCTGGAACTACAGGTGTGTACCACCATGACCAACTAATGTTTTTGACTTTTTTGTAGAAACGAGGTCTTGCTATGTTGCCCAGGCCTGTCTCAAACTCCTGGCCTCAGGTGATTCTTCCGCCTTGGCCTCCTAAAGTGTTAAGGTTACAGGTGTGAGCCACTGTTCTTGGCCTTTTAAATCCTTTTCTTCATTTTCTTTGGTCTGTGATAAGGAAGTATTTTTAAGTAGGAAAAATTTTGGGTAAGCTTATTATTGAAGATCTTATGAAGTTTATTTTTTATTAATAAACTTTATTTTTTTAGAGCAGTTTTAGCTTTCAGCAGAATTGAGTGGAAAGTATAGAAAGTGCGCAGCTTTTCCCACCACCAACTTAAATGTCCAAAAGTGGGATGTTTGTTACAATTGATTAACCTATATTGACACATCACTGTCACCCAATGTCTGTAGTTTACATAAGGGATTGTTCTTGGTGTTGTGCATAGTGTGGGTTGGAACAAATGTATAAGGACACATGTCTCCCTTATGGTATCACGGGGTATTTTCCCTGCCCTAACCATCCTATGTGTTCTGCCTGTTCATCCCTCCTTCCCCCTAACCTCTGGCAACCACTGATCTTTTTACTGCCTCCATTGTTTTGCCTTTTCCAGATGGCACACAGGTGGAATCACACAGTATGCAGTCTTTTCAGATGGGCTTCTTTCACTTAGTAATATTCATTTAAGTCTTTCTCACATCTTTTTATGACTTAATATCTCATTTATTTTTAGTGCTGAATAATATTCCATGCCTGGATATCAGTTTTTCCATTCACCTACTGAAGGATATCTCGGATGCTTCCAAATTTTGGCAATTCTGAATAAAGCTGCTAAAAAATCCATATGCAGGTTTCTGTGTGACACAGACTTTCAGTTCATTTGGGTAAATACCAAGGAGCATGATTGCTGGATCATATTGTAAGAGTATATTTAGCTGGGCCTGGTGGCTCATGCCTGTAATCTCAGCACTTTGGGAGGTGGAGGCAAGAGGACTGCCTGAGCCCACAGGCTCGAGACCAGCCTGGGCAACATGGTGAGACCTTGTCTCTGCAATAAATCAAAAAGTTAGCCAGGTGTGGTGGCGCACACCTGTAGTCCCAGCTACTTGGAAGGTTGAGGCAAAAGGATTGCCTGAACCCAGCAGATTGAGGCTGCGGTGATGGTGAATGTGCCACTACCCTGCAGCTGGAGTGACAGAGTGAGACTCCAACTCATAAAAAGAAAAAAGAGAGAGTATATTTAACCCTTTGCACTCGGAGACATCTCATGGGTCACCAGCAACTTGACCACACTTTTTTACGAAATAGTGAAAAATCAATCACTTCATGATAAACAGTATAGCATTGGAACCAATTATTTTAATGTGAGATTTTTGGCTTACGATGGAATTTTGGACATTGAGGAACTTATTTATGACAAAAATCAAAATTTTCTGTCTTATGTTTTTCTAATGTGTGGTAACTTGTGAAACAGCCACCGACATGCATTGCAGGTGCATTGATACATGTTGTGCAATGGTAATTTATTGAAAGTCTTCCACCTGGTGTTTTTTATTTCTCCCCCATTTGTGCTTTGAAATGTATTGTCCAGTCTGCTGTTTGAAGATGTTGTGGAAGGACACACTTGTGATTCTTGAAATCCACTTCTCAACTGATCAATCAGAAGCTTGACAGATTTCAAATGGGAAATAGGTTTTTTGTTGTTTTTTAATGGAAAACTTCAAGGAGACATACATTTTTGAAAAATTTGCTCTTGCATAAGTTTGTCTTGTATAATCACCAGCAACCTGTTTATGTCCCCTGAGAGGGGACATCTGAGTGGTTTGCTAGATTTACAGTGTCCCCTCAGAGGGGACATCTGAGTGCAAAGGGTTAATTTTGTAGGGAACTGCAAACTGGCTTCCAAAGTGGTTGTACGTTTTGCATTCCCATGAGAAATGACTAAGAGTTTCGATTGCTCCACATCCTCACCAGCATTTAGTGTTGTCAGTGTATTGGATTTTGGCCATTCTTTTAAAAATTATTTTATTATTTTTATTTTGGCCATTTTAATAGGTATATAGTGGTATCTTTTTGTATTTTAATTAGTAATTCCTCAACAATAAACAATGTTGAACATCTTTTCACGTGCCTACTTGCCATCTGTATATTTTCTTTAGTGAGATATCTGCACAGGCCTTTGGCCTATTTTTAAATCAAGCTGTTCATTTATTATTGAGTTTTAAGAGTCCTTTGTCTATTTTGGATAACAGCCCTTTATCAAATGTGTTTTTGTAAATGTTTTCTTCCATTCTGTGACTTGTCTTCTCATTCTCTTGACAGTGTTTTTCACAGAGCACACTTTTTAAATTGTAATGAAATCCAGCTTATCAGTTATTTCTTTCACGGATCCTAAAAAGTCATCACCATTCCCACAATCATGTAGATTTTCTCCTGTGTTATCGTATAGGAATGTTATAGTTTTATGTCTTATATTTAGGTCTGTGATCTGTTTTGAGTTAATTTTTATGAAGGATGTAAGGTCTGTGTCTAGATTCTGGTTTTTGTTTTTGTTTTTTGCATATGGATGTCCAGTTGTTCTAGCACCGTTTGTTGAAAGGACTGTCTTGCTTCACTGTATTGCCTTTGCTCCATTGTCAGAGATCACTTGACTGCATTTTTGGGGTCTATTTTTGGGCTCTCTACTCTGTTCCATTCATCTGCCTCTCTATTCTTCCACTAATGTCTCACTGTCTTGATGGCGATAGCTGGGAGTTAAGTCTTAAAGCCAGGTAGAGGCAGTCCTTCAACTTTGTCCTTCTCCTTTAATGTTGAGTTGGCTGTTCTGAGTCTCTTGCCTCTCTGAATAAACTTTAGAACCAGTTTGCCAATATATACAAAATAACTTGCCGGAATTTTGGTTGGGATTGCATTGAATCTATAGTTAAGAATAGCTGACATCTTGACAGTATTGAGCCCATGAACATGGACTATCTCTCCATTGATTTAAGTCTTCTTTGATTTCTTTCCTCAGAGTTTTGTAGTTTTCCTCATATAGATTTTTATTTCTATGTTTCCAAATTATTTTTTTGTAGAGACAGAGTCTTGTTTTATTGCCCAGGCTGGTCTCAAACTCCTGGCCTCAATCAATTCTCCTGCCTTGACCATCCAAAGCACCGGGATTACATGTGTGAGCCACTGCATTTGGTTATCATATAGATCTTGTATGTGTTTTGTTAGATTTCTACCTCATAATAAAAAATATTTTATTTTTGAGAGGTGTTAATGTAATCGGTAATGTATTTTTAATATCAAATTTCACTTGTTTATTGCTGGCATATAGGCAAGTGATTGGCTTCTGTGTATTAACCTTTAATTCTGAACTTACTCTAATTGCTTACTAGTTCCAGGAATTTTTGTCTATTCTTTTAGAATTTATACATGGACAATTGTCATCTGTGAAAAAGATAGCTTTATTTCTTCCTTCTCAATCTCTATACCTTTTATTTCCTTTTTTGGTCTAATTGCGTCAGATATGACTTCTGGTATGATGTTGAAAAGCAGTAGTGATAGAGGACAGCCTTACCTGGGTTCTGATCTTGGTGGGAAAGCTTGATTTCCTCACTATTAAATATGATGTTAACTGTAGGGTTTTTGTAGATGTTCTTTGTCAGGTTGGAGAATTTTCCTTCTATTCCTTCCCAGTTTGATGAGAGTTTTTATCATGAGTAGGTGTTGGATTTTGTCAAATGCTTTTTCTGCATCTACTGATATGATCATGTGATTTTTCTTATTTAGTCTGTTGAGATGATGGAATACATTAATTGATTTCATGTGTTGAACTAGCCTTGCATACTTGGGATAAATCCCACTTGGTCATGGTGTGTAATTCTTTTTATACATTTTAAAATTTGATTTGATAATACTTTGTTGAGGATTTTTATCTATGTTGCAAAAACATAGATGGACAGATATTCGCTGATAGTTTTATTTTCTTGTAATGCCTTTGTCTAGTTTGGTATTAGGGTGATGCTGGCCTGTAGAAGGTATTCCCATTGCTTCTGTCTTCTGAAAGAAGAGAACTGGTGTAATTTCTTTGTTAAATGCTTGGTAGAATTTATCAGTGAACTCATCTGAGCTTAGTGCTTTGTTTTAAAGGTTGTTAAATATTGTCTCGATTTCCTTAATAGATTTAGGCCTACTCAGATTGTCTATTTCTTTTTGTGTGAGTTTTGGCAGATTGTATCTTTCAATGAATTGGTCCATTTCATGTTCATTATCATATTTGTGGGCATAGAGTTGTTGATAAAATTTCTTTATTATCCTTTTAATGTTCATGGGATCTGTAGTGTTATTCCTTCTTTCATTTCTTTTTCTTTTCTTTTTTCTTGTACGAGTTGGAGTTTCACTTTGTCACCTAGGCTGGAGTGCAGTGGCACAATTGTGGCTCACATCTCCTCCATCTCCTGGGCTCAGATGGTCCTTCTTCCTCGCCTACTGAGTAGCTAGTACTACAGCTGTGAGCCACCACACCCAGCTAATTTTTTAACCTTTTTTATAGAAATGAGGTCTCACTATGTTTCCTAGGCTGGTTTCGAACTTCTAAGTTCAAACAGTCCTCCTGTTGTGGTTTCCCAAAGTGCTGGGATTACAAATTTGAGCCACCATGCCCGGCCCTCTTTCGTTTCTGATATTAGTAAATTGTGTACTCTCTCCTTTTTTCTTAGCCTGTTAGAGGCTTATTGATTTTATTGATTTTTCAAAGAATAAACTTTTGGTTTTATGGATTTTTTTCTATCGATTTCCTGTTTTCAGTTTAATTGGTTTCTGCTCTAATTTTTATTACCTCTTTTCTTCTGCTTGCTTTGGATTTAATGTGCTTTTCTTTTTCTATTTTCCAAAGGTAAAAGCTTAGGTTATTGGTCTTAGATCTTTTTAAATATTTGCGTCCAGTGCTATGCATTTCCTTCTGCTTTTGCCTCATCCTGCAAATTTTAATAGGTTGTGTTTGCATTTGTATTTAGCTCAAAATATTTTAAAATTCATCTTGAGAATTCCTTGACCTATGTGTTATTTAGAAGTGTGTTGTTTAATCACCAACTACTTTGGGATTTTCTAGCTATCTTTCTGTTATTGATTTCTGGTTTAATTCCATTGTGCTCTGATAGCAGATTTTTGTATGATTTCTGTTCTTTTAAATGTATTAGACCACAGTGGTGTGGTCTATTCCACGTGCGCCTGAGAAGAATGTACAATCTGCTATTGCTTGATAATATAGTCTGTAGATGTCAGTTATATCTAATTGTGATGTCATTGACTTTAAGTATGTCCTTCCTGATTTTCTGCCTGCCAGGTATGCCCATTTCTGATAGAGGCATGTTAAGCCACCAATGTAATAGTGGATTCATCTCTTTTTCCTTGCAGTTCTATCAGTTTTTGCCTCATGTATTTCTTTTTTCTTTATTCCAGTAGCTTTAGTTTTTGGTCTGGGCTTTAAGTGTACCCACCACCCCCATCTGTGCACATTGTGCCCCATGTATTTTAATGCTCTGTTGCTAGGCGTATACATTAAGGACTGCTATGTATTCTTGGAGAATAGATCCCTTTATCATTATGTAATGCCCTGCTCCATCCCTGATAACTTTTCTTGCTCTGTAATCTGTTCAGTCTGAAATTACTACAGCTATACCCCATCTTTTTTGATTAGTGTTAGCATGGTATATCTTTCTGCAATCATTGTGATCTATATATGTCTTTATATTTAAAGTGGATATTTTATAGACCACATTTAGTTGAGTTTTGTTTTTTGATCCACTTTGACAATTTGTCTTTTTTTTTTGAGTTGAAGTCTCACTCTGTCGCCCAGACTGGAGTGCAGTGGCCGCTCCTAGCCACCACAGCCTCAACCTGCTGGGCTCAGGTGATCCTTCTCTCTCATCCTTCCAATAGCTGCAACTACAGGCGTGCGCTACCATGCCCGGCTAATTTTTTTGATTTATTATAGAGATGAGGTCTCGTGAAGTTGCCCATGTGGATCTCGAACCCTGGGGCTCAAGCAATCCACTCACCTCAGCCTCCCAAGGCGCGGGATTATAGGCTGAGCCACCGAACCTGGCTGACAATTTATCTTTTAATTAGCATGTTTAGACCATTGATGTTTAAGGTAACTGCTAGTTGGATATGTAGTTGGCTTAATGACTACCATATTTGTTATGGTATCCTATTTGTTGTCCTTATTCGTTGTTTCTGTTTTTATCTTCCACACTTTTTTGCCTGTTGTGGTTTCATTTTTAAAAAATATTATTTTGTATATTTTTAGAGATAGCATCTCACTCTGTTGCTCAGGCTGGAGTACAGTGGCATATCATAGCTCACTGGGCTCAAACGATCTTCCCACTTCACTCTCCCAAGCAGCTAGGACGTCAGACGTGTCTCACCATGCCTAGCTAATTTTTTAAATTTTCATAGAGACAAGGTTTTGCTATATTGCCCAGGCTAATCTCAAACTTCTGGCCTCAAGAGAATCTCCTGGCTCAGCATCCCAAAGCACTGGGATTACAGGCATGAGCCACAGTCCCTGGCCTGGTATTTAATCATTTTATATGATTTCATTTTGTCTCTCTCTTTTAAAACATAATAAATTACACTTAAAAAAAAAAAACAACAGACTCTTTTTAGTGGTTGCCCTAGAGTTTGCAGCTAATCTAAGTCCCCACTTTCAAATAGTCCTATACCATTTTGTGGGTAGTGTTAATACCTTACAATCACAAAACAGTCCTAATTTCTCTCTCCTGTCTCTTCATTCTTGCTGTCATTCATTTCACTTATATGTAAGCATATATAACCACATACCTATGTATATATACACACACATACATATACTATCAATCTTCCATATATGTGGGTTCTGCATCCATGAATTTAACTAGCCATGGATTAAAATATTTGAAAAAAAGTGGATGGTTACCTCTGTACCGCACAGATACAAATCTTTTTCTCTTGTCATTATTTTCTAAACAATGCAGTGTAACAACTATTTACATTGTATTAAGTATTATAAGTAATCTAGAAATGGTTCAATGTATATGGGAAGATTTGTTTAGGTTGTATGCAAATATAACTCTATTTTATACCAGGGACTTGGGTGTTGGTGGATGTTGGTATCTGCAGGGTGGGGGGTGAGGGGAGGGGGTGGGGGGAGTCTTGGGACCAATCTTCCATGGAAAATGAGGGACCACTGTACACATAAGCATGCATAACCAAATACATTGCTGCTATTAGTATTTTGAACAATCTTTTTTTAACTTTTAATTTTAAAGATGTGGGGTACAATTCAGGGTTAGGTATACAAATGTTCATTATGCAGGTACCCTAATTGATGAGGTGTGCCCCCCCTTCCCCAGGCAGACTTCCACTACTGCCAGTCTACTTCCCTACCCACCTCCTGGCAGTTTCTCGCTACTGCCAATCCTTTTCTTATAGTATTACAATTGTTCAAGGTCCACTTATGAGTGAGAACATGTGGTACTCAGTTCTTTGATTCTGTGAAAGATCACTCAGTATTACAGACTCTAAGTCCATCCAGGTTGCTGTGAATTGAACAATTTTTTTATGTTAGATCAATTAAGAATAAGAAAATAAACATTTTTATTTTACCTCCACTTACTCTTTCTTGATGTTCTTTCTTCCTTTATGTAGAACTTAGTTATGATCTAATATTATTTTCCTTCTCTCTAAAGAACTTCTTTTAACATTTCTTGTAAGACTACTACTGTCAGCAAATTATCTTGATTTTTGTTGGGCTGAGAAAGTCTTGATTTCTCCTTCAGTTTTGAAGGATAATTTCACAGAGTACAGAATTCTAGATTAGTGTTTTGCTTTTGGGTTTTGTTTCTCAACACTAAATATTACCCTCCACTCTGTTCTTGTTTCATGATTTCTAAAGGTGAAGTCAGATGTGATTCTTATCTTTGCTTCTCTACAGCTAGTTTTTTCCCTTCTGGTTTCTTTCAGGAACTTTAAAAAAATCTTTGCTTTTTCTCTTTGAAAATGATAGCTTGGGTGTAGTTTTTGTTGGCATCTGTCCTGCTTGGTGTTCTCTAAGCTTCCTGGATCTGTGGTTTGGGTGTCTAGCATCAATTTGGGGAAATTCTCACTTGGTATTGTTTTAGATGTTTCTTCTATTCCTTTCTCTCTTCTTCTCCATCTAGTATTCTCAGTATAAAAATGTTAAAACTTTTGTATCTCTCCCACAGTTTTGGGGTCTTCTGTGTTTTTCAGACTTTGTTTTTGTGTGTCTCTGCTTCAGAGGTTTCTGTTGATATGTTCTCCAGTTCAGCTGCATGCAGTCAACTAGGAAGCTCTCCTAGGCATTCTTCATGTCTGTTACAGCATTTTTGATCCATAGCATTTCCTTTTGTCTTTTCTTAGGGTTTCTGTCTGTCTGGTGACATTGCATGCTGTTCTTGCATGCTATCTACTAGAACACTTAGCAAATTAATCATAGTTGTTTTAAATTCTCTGTCTGATTATTTCACCGTCTTTATCCTGTCTGGTTCTGATGCTTGCTCTGTCTCTTCAAACTGTGCTGTTTGCCTTTTAGTATGCCTTGTAATTTCTTCTTGAAATTTGGATGTGAGTACAGTGTCAAAGAAACTTCTGTGAGTAGGCTGTTAGTCATGGGGTGACAGGTGTGTGGAACGAGGCACATGTTCTATAGTCCTGTGATTAGGTCTTGGTCTTTTAGGGTTCCTGTGCCTCTGGAGTGTGGACTTCACATGTGTTTCTCATGTTTTCTCCCTTTAGGTGGAACAGGGTGGCTAGACCAGGCTGGAGTTATGTATTTTCCATCTGCCATGTGGAAGGCTGAAGTGGGCAAGAGCTGGGTATTTCTCTTTACTCAGGTCAGTGAGGCTCTGATGAAATGCCAGCAGGTCAGGCTCTGGTTAGGCAGCTTCTCCTGAGGACAGGCCTTGTTAGGAAGAGCCTAGTGCTCCCGTGCATTTCAGAGTTGTTCCCTTTCCTCCTCCTTTGGTGAAAGCACGAGAGAGTTTTTCTTGGGGAGTTTCTGCTCCAGAATGTTGTGATTCTGGGTGTCCGCCTGTCTGTTTCTTCAGTTTTGGGAGCAGCAGTTTGTCCTGTGACCTCATTTTGCTTATGGATCTAACAAGACTTGATATTTCAGTTTTGCAGCCCTGTACTTGTTAGGATGGAATGGTGACTTTTAAGCTCCTTTCCAACGGAACTGGAAACAAGACGTCTCTTGACCTTTCATTTTTTTGCCTTTGAAAATATTTAGATAGTTAATATTTTTCTTTTAAGATGCTGATTTAAAATTCTTTTATGCAAATAACACAATGTAGACCATTTTTATTATAAATGATAAGGCACATTGGATTTGATCTTTTTAACAGTTTTAGTTGTTTTGTTTTGCTGCAAAGGAATTTTGAGCAGATGAATGTGACGTGTATCTGTAAAAACAGACTTTTTATTTTTATGTTCCTCTCCCCATTAACTTGTGATGTTTCACTATCTGTGTTTCCTGTGCTCTTTTTTAAACCCTTGGTCCAATATTCGTGTCAGTAGAACAGTGTCCAAGAATAAAACAGTCTGAACTCACCATGATTCCCAGCAGTGCAGCTAAGCTTTCTGAGTTCCTGTTTTCACCAGCTGCTGCGTATACTCCTTAGTTGTGCAGTGGCATGTTCTCAAACTGTTCTGTTTTGAAGAAAAAAAAAACACTAATCAATTTTTAAAATGGAAGTTGAACCCAATGCCACTACTGTGTTTAAGGACTCAAGCCCTAACCCCCCCCCGACCCCCGGCGCCCCCATTCCCACCATTCCTCCTTGGGACATGCTGTTGGTAGGACAATATTTGTAAGAGTGTGGATGTAAGAAGCTGGAAATATGTAAGAGATTCAGATTTTGCTGAAGAAAAGCATTTGACTTATGGAGTATGCATTGCAGAATTTGGTGTGTTGGTAATGGAAAGAATTCAACCTATTAAGCCGTCACGGTCCATTGTGGTTTGAGAAGCCAAGGACATTGATTTTGAACATTTCATGGCAGTGGACTTGAACAGGAAAGGACCTGGGTGTGGAACCTTGGTCCCTGCATGCCAGGCTTCCTGGGTCCTCACCTCTGTAGTCCTGGAACCCCTGCCTGTGAGGTGGGTATTCTTCCAGTTTGCTCCTGAGGAAGCTCAGGCAGGTGTTCCAGGCTCTCAAAGCCAGGGCACTGCGGGCCTGTTGCTTGGAACCGGGATTCTCCTTCTGCATTGACTTGGGTGTTTGCAAAGTCCGCAGCACTGATTGCTTTGTGGTTAATTATGTCCACGGGCTGGCAAGAGTCCACAGCTTTGCTGTTTACTCTCTCAGCTTTCTTAGGCCTCTTTGTTTGAGACCATGTGTTACTTACTTGGGACAACAAATATGTTTTGGTACCTAACTACATATTTGCTTTTCTCAGGTCTTGCTTTTTATTATATATTAGAGAAGCTGGCTTTCCTCATACCCTAGTTGGGGGGTACATCTCTAAGGAGTCAACAGTTCTTACTCAGGTAAATTAATACATACATGACGGCTGAGGTATGCGGAATCACTGTGTCACACTTTCCTAATGCTTTTCTCTGTGAAGCTCACCAGGTAGAATTCTGGTTCTGATAGCAAGAAAGAAAAGTGGCGACTTGGTGAGTTGTGGCATTTGAGATTAGTCTGATAAACAAGGTGGCATACCAGAGCACTTGCATTAGGAAGGAGCTGCGTGGCTGTTTGGCTGTTGAGGACACAGGAAGGGCTGTTTTCACTGCAGAAGACATCACGGGCACCTGGCCTTCTCTACTCCATGGTCACAGGACGGCAGGAACCTTGGGTGGCTCTTTATGTTCCATCCCCGAGTGATTACTGACTGAGCCCACATTTGGAAAGGTCTTTTATTTTGTGATCGCATCTTTCAGCACCAACTTATAATCCTGTTATGCAACCTGCCTTATTTGTGCTACACAGCTGGGAAACTTCCAGCCACTACAATAGAAAGATCACTGTGACTGAGCATTCTGGGGGCCTTTGCTTGTTGTGTGTTCAGCAAGCAGAGTTTAAGGTGAAGTTTTTCCAGATGTGCATTTGAGTAATCTGACAGATCCCTGTGGTCTGTTCCGTGCTGACATGAGTGGCTGCGTGTCTTGCCCTCTCTCTCCAAGTGTGGCTTCCTGGGTCACTCTGCATGGGTTTTAGTGGTTGCAGGAGGATTCCCCTGGGGAGACTGAGCTGGAGGGAGTGAACAGTCCATCCGGGCTGGAATCTCTGAGCTTTGCACAGTCTGCTTATTTGGGCATCTGGACCTGTCACTGTCCAGAAGACACAAGCAGTTCTGCTTTTATTTGCTTTTGTGGTCATTTTAGGCATGAAATGGAACCATCTTCTTCCAGGATGTGATGTCCCTGTGTGGTCATAAGTGATAACATCTTATGGACTTCAAGGCCCTAGAGCCAGGCCAGGTAGCCCCTGAAGCTGTCAAGACTCACATGTGCTCTGATGACCTTTCCTGAGGTTGGGTGGGCAGGGGCTTTGGGAAGCATGGCTTCCTGACCCTCTGTCTCAGTCCCCAGGGCAGTGACAGGCAGCAGGATGGCTGATGCAGGGAGAGGCCAGCAGGCTGGAGGGATTGCTGCTGGGGTCAGCCCCAGAAGTTGGCACAGTGGGCTCTGCATTGGTGGTGTTCATGGGGTCTGAAGGACATCACACAGCTCCTGGATGTGCCTGTGTGGGACCATGCATGCTCAGGGAGATGCTGGGACCGCCCAAAGACTCAGTACTCTAGCAAGTTTTTCCTGACAATATTCTCTACTACTGGAGGTAGAATTTGTGTTGTTCACCCATGCTTGCTGTGTGATTGTGTTCCACATGCTTATCTCCCCTTGGGGTTGGAAAGCCTTGAGGACAGGGACACTGTCTTAGCACTCTTTGGATGCTCAGTGCCTGGTGCATGTTATGTGTTCAGTAGGTATTTGTGAATGTTGAAAACAAGGACACCCCCTTCCCAGGTTTTGTCGCCCAAGAACAACACGGAGACTTGGAAATCAGTGGAGTGAAGCAGGCTCTTTTATTTTTATTTATTTATTTTATTATTTATTATTTTAAAGATGTGGGGTACAATTCAGGGTTAGGTATACAAGTGTTTATTATGCAGGTACCTTTGTTGATGAGGTGTGCCCCTCCCTCCCCTGGCAGTTTCCCACTACTGCCAATCCCTTTCTTATAGTATTATGATAATTGTTCAAGATCTGCTTATGAGTGAGCACACATGGTACTCTGTTCTTTGTTTCTGTGATAGATCACTGAGTGCGATCGACTCTAAATCCATCCAAGTTGCTGCAAAGTCCATGTTTGTCCTTCTTTATGACTTCATAATATTCTATCTATATATGTATCACTTTTTTTTTACTCCAGTCCAGCTTCGATGGGCAGCATAGTTGGTCCATGTTTTTGGGAGAAGCTCTTTTAATAGCCCTCTTGCAAGAGTAAGTGCCCCTCAGATGAGCAGGCATACCAAAGCCATTACAGCTAGCATATTTGTGCCCTAGAATGCAAGTTCCTCCCCTACTTTCCCATAGGCTAGGTACTCCAGAGGTTACGCCACTTTCCCAGACATCGCCTACATAGCACACATTGATTGGATCACATAATTAGTTTATTTGCATGTCCTATTTGTTGATTGGTTTATAGAGTTGTCACAAAATCCCTTCAGTTACATGCCCTATTTACTGATTGGTTGATAGAGTTGCTACAAAATCACTTCATTTACATGTCTTGTTTGCTGATTGGTTTATAGGATTTCATTTTGATTGGTTCCCTCTGAAATTTGAACATAAAAGCCCGCTAAAGTGAAAGCCCTCAAGAACAAAGAAGCAGGAAGTGACTCAGCAAAGGCATTTAAACATGACTTGGGGGTTCATTTTGAAAGTAATTCATTCCATTTCTTACATACATGAGATAGTGATATCCGACTCCTTTCTTCCACAAGGCACTCCAGCCCTTCCAAGGAAATGCTATAGCATCTATCCACAATGATAATCAGACCTGATGAAACATGGTGGTATAGACATGGACAGAGCTGAACAATGAGTTATTATAAAATATCTGAGAATAAACTTAACACAAATTGGGTAGGACCCTTTTAAAGAACACTTCCAAACTTGGGCACATAGAGGAACATATTATAAATAAACATGTTCATTGGTGAGAAAAGTAAATATGTCAGTGTCACTTGTGTCCTTATTTTATTTTATCTTATTCTATTTTATTTTATTTTATTTTATTTTATTTTTGAGTTGGAGTCTCTGTCGCCCGGACTGGAGTGCAGTGGCTGCTCCCGGCCACCGCAGCCTCCATCTGCTGGGATCTGGTGATCCTTCCGCCTCAGCCTTCCGAGTAGCCAGAATTACAGGCACGCGCTACCATGCCTGGCTGATTTTTTGATTTATTGTAGAGATGAGGTCTCGCCAAGTTGCCCAGGCGGGTCTTGAGCCCGCGGGCTCAGGCAATCCACTCACCTCAGCCTCCCAAAGTGCGGGATTATAGGCTGAGCCACCAAGCCCGGCTTTTGTCCTTATTAACCTAAAATTTAATGCAATTCCAACAAAAATTGTAATGTAATTATTATTCTATGGGTTTTTGATAAAGTAATTCTAAAGTTCAGAAAAATGTTGCTTGAGATTAGTGAAGAGTGAAAAACAGGGAAAATTTTACTCATCAAATACTAAAAGATTACAAAGCATAGTAAATAAAAACAAAATGGCATACAATCTAAGAAACTGAAAGTCAGTATGATATGGATATCCGAACGTGATAGACTCTGTAAGAAAAAAACTGTAGGTTTCATGAGCATAGTTGCTAAAATCTTAAACAATATATTAATAAATAGAATTCATCAAAATAAAAAATAATAATACATCATTACCACATGGGGTTTATCCTGGAAATGCAGGATTGATTTAGCATTTGAAAGTCAATGTAATTTATCACATTAACAGAAGAAAAGAGAAAACAGGATAGGCACAGCTGACCCAGGAAGTCTAGAAGTGGGGTGACTGTAGGGAGCCCTAGTGCATGGCCACATGCCCTATGTGAAATGTTCAGGGCCCATAGGTTTCAGAATTTAGAGTTCTGGCACTGCCTCATATCAAATTAGTGAATTGATGTGAATTTCCACAGCAAAACAAATTAATAATGACACTAAATGGGACAACGTAAAGGCCAGAAGTAGCCTCACATCAACTCAGGCCATGTTTCACCTCCAGATGAATATTGGCACAAACGAAAGACTCTACAGAATTTCAGGCTGGGAACTGTCAGCTTTTTAATGTTAGGGTGGCATAGCAAGTCAATGATGAAAGGATTTATAAAAAGTGTTGGGATTACATACTAGTCATTTAGGGAAAAAATGGATAAAGTTAAATCCCTGCTTAATAGCAAAATTAATTAGTTATGATTAAATATTTTACTGTTAAAAAACCAAAGAATCTATAAAAGCATAAAAGATATAATATAATCAATCTTTATAATCTTGTGGCAGTGAATAAATTTGTAAGCATAACCCCAATAGCAGAAACTAAATAAATTTAAAGAGAGATTGGATTTAGCTATGTGAAAGTAGCATTTTTTTTTTTTTTGAGTCAGGTTCTCACTCTGTCACCCAGGCTGGAGTGCAGGATTGTGGCTCACTGCAGCCTCCTGGGCTCAGGCAATCCTCCCATCTCAGCATCCTGAGTAGCTGGGACTACAGATATGTGCCACCATGCCTGGCTAATTTTTTTACTTTTTGTAGAGATGAGGTTTCTCTGTGTTGCCCAGACTGGTCTTAAACTCCTGGGCTCAAGCAGTCCTCTTCTTTCAGCCTTCCAGAGTGCTGGGATTACAGGTGTGAGCCACTGCACCTGCTTGAAAAGTAACTTTTATATGACATCATAAATAAGATTAAAAACTAATGTTAATGTGGAAAAATATTGGCTACATATGTAGTAGCCAAAAGGCTATTGCCCATAATTTATAAAGAACACTTGCAGATTAATAAAAGGTGCATTTTCTAGGACAAAAACAGACCAAGGGTATGGAAGGGCAAGAGAAGGAACACAAATGGCCACCCGTGCCTCCTACTACCATGACATGACTGTCACCAGACACTTCCATTTACTTAGTGTTCTTGGTGTGCCAGACACTGGGTAAAGGATCTCCGTAATGCTTTAAGAAGTGCTGTAAGACAGGTGCTGTTATTGGCATTTTGTGATGAGGACAGTTCAGTGTAGGGAGCTGAAGCAGCTTGTCTTGGGTCCTGGATCGTGCATTTAGTAGGACTGCTGCAATCCAGGATTGTCTGTCTTCGAAGCTCTTCAGTACCACATGGACCTGTCCCCCTATATGTCAGTATACTTATTAACAGAAAATGCAGTGAAAGCAACCAGAAGTGACCATTTGTTTGTGAGATTGGCAATGATTTAAAAAGAATATTCATAGGCAGGAAGGGTGGGGCTGTGAAGACGTCACGCTCATATATACTGCTGGTAGGAGTGTCAGTCTTTCTGGAAGGCACTTTGATGATATGTATCGAAAGCCACATCCTTTGATACAGTGTTTCTACTTCTAAGAATTTGTCTGAAAGGACTAATTTGACAAGTACTCATATGTACAAGGATAGTCATTTCAGTGTGGTTTATAAAAGCAGAAGGTTGAAAGAAACTTGTCTGTGAAAGACTGGTTCCATCAGCTGTGGGAGAATTATTAATTTTGTAAGCATTGTCTCTGATTTACCGTTGAGTGGAAAAATAAAAAAAACAAAGCAGGTTGCAAAATAGTGTAAGTGGTGCAACCCCATGTTTGAACACCTCAGAATATATACACAAACATACAGGAGTGCCCAAAAAATGTATACACATCTTAAGTATGATGTTAGCTCAAAAGATGGTGTTAATCAAAGGAATGCTAGCATCAGCATGCCACAGGCAGGACAGTCAAAGAAAATGGTGGAAGTATGGTTGAAGGAACATCATATTACACATTGCTACAGTAATTCAATTCAACTTTGAAAAGTAATACATAGATAACATCGCTTGAAATGTGTATACATATTTTTAGCATTCCCTGTATGTATGTGTTTGTATGTTTGTGTGTGTGTGTGTGTGTATATATATATATATATATATATGCCAATAAGAAACTCAGGGGACACTGTGGAAGTGTCCTTACAAGCAACTTTTCTTCTTTATGTTTTTCTGCAGAATTGATTTAGTTATTTTTGCTGTACACATATACTCTGGTTGAAAAACTTATTTAAAAATGCATACTATAATTTTCCTATACTGATGAAACATTCCAACTTGAAGATTAAGCACAGACTTGGAGATGTCATCCTGGTCTGTGTGTTTACTTTCCTTTTGTTAGGGAGTATTTAGGTCCTTCCTACACTTAGGTTTTATGCTTTTAAAAGTTGGCACAGGTGTGAACTCACACATACACACGATTTCCTGAAAGTTATTCCAAGAGTTGCTGGGCTTCAAGTTCACTGATTGTGTTTAAAGCAATAGGTTGCCAGCTATTTGGTTTACAAATCCAGTCAGTGTGAAAATCACATGAGTAAACTTCCTGGTAGACCAAAGAAATCCTATTTATGTTTGCCCGATCAGTAGATCTTAATTACAAGTGAAATTTTAAGAAGTCTTTTAAAATATAGCTGAGGAGATCTGTCTGAGGATTCTTCTGGGTTAGGAAAGAATTATTTCATGTTGGGAATATCTTAAAAGGCATGCTATCACCCATGGAATTTATTGTGAAGCGGTGAAGTCTGGCATTTTATATGACATGTGGGCAGTTTGCACAGTGACTTTGAACATCATCCTGCCCATCAAAGAACATCGTTTAATGATAAGACTTGAGTGCTGGGTAATTAGAGCACGTTTGACAGTGTCTCTGAAGACTTGGATGCAGAGATAGGAATTCCATTTGCTTGAACTGCTAGTTTGAGAACAGATTTTTAAATTGCTTGCTGAGTGGAAAAGGAAAACACTTGTATGAACACAGTGGCTGTCGGTGGTTCCAAAGGCCATTTGGGATGACAGAGCAAGGTGGCAGCCTTGAAGAGAATGGGAGTAGTGGGCTCTTAGAGACAGTGTTCTAGCGAAGCAGTTCTGAATTAACTTTCTGAGGGTTTACTGCCCCCACTCTGTTTTGATGGTCTCCTTGGAAGGTGGACACGTTATCCTGATGGTATTGGAATAGGGGAATTCTTCTGTAGCAGTTAAGAGTGTATGTTTTAGAGTCAGACAGACCTGGGTTAAAGTCCATGTTCCCCCACTTAGTATTTTAAGCTTTGGTGTGGTACCCAGGCCCCCTAAGCACCAGTCTTCATTTGACAAGTACCAACCCTAAAGGGACGCGAGACGGTCACATACAGCAATTTCTGTAAGGAGCTTAACAGTGCCTGGCACATATTAAGTACCCAACAAGTGGTTGCTGTTACTCTTGCATAGAGTCTACACTTTTAGATTTTCATAATAATCTGTGTGTAATAGAAAGAATGTGGATTGTATTGTCTAACAGACTCAGACTTGAACCCAGTTTCTGCCATTAACAACCTCACAGTCTTGGGCAAATCCCTTCTGCTCTGAGCCTTTGTTTTCTTGTCTGTGAAATGGGGTCAGCTGTGCTGCCCTCGCTGGAGGTTGAGGATGAGGGATCACAGAGGCCAAGTGTCCAGCACTATGCCTGGGGCAGTCGGTATTCGAAAGATGGGTATCATGCTGTTTAAAGCTAATAAGTGTTGAAGAGCATCTTCGGGCTCCTAACATTTCTCCTTGTAGCTTTGTTTTTGCCTGTAGTTGTAATTCTATAACAAGTTGGGTGTTCCTAGCCAAAACTGTGCAATATAAGAAGAGTTTAAGAAATTATATAAAAAGGTATTGTACTACTACACTTGGTAAATGAAGACTGAAAGTCGAAGTGATAGATTATATTAGTAGAGGCGGAGGTGTCCCCAGGCCTGGGATGCTTGTCAGGATAAGTGTCTGAGGAAGAAGTAGGAGGCGTGTTTCATTTCTCACAGTCACCTGTCACTGGCCACACCAAGGAGCTGGATGTCACAGGTGTCTGGCCCTGTGCTGACTGGCAGTCACCTGTCCTTTGAGCACAGCTGCTGAAGGTACCTGGTGTGGCATCGAGAGGAGCCCCGGCCTGTTGGTGAGCGTTCACAAGGCTGTGGTGTCAGGTTCCCGGGAGGCTGCATGCCCTGGTGGACTTCACATGCCACCCGCTTGCTTCTCATTTGCAGTGCTTGATGCCATCCCTTCATCCATCTGCCCGTCCTTCTGTCTGTCCTCTTTTCCTCCCTCTCTCCCTTCTTTCCATCCATCTGTTCATCCATCTGTCTGTCCATCCATCCATCCATCTGTCCAGGTGAGCAGTGACCAAAACAGATAAAGCCCCTTCCCTCAAGAAGCTTACATTTTGGAGAGTCAGAGCATTTCCAAATGTGTTTTCTCATTTGCTTTCTAAGACAAACATGAATTTTGAATTTCTTAGTACTTTCATTTGCTGGATGAGACAGCAGAGATACTTCAAGATTAAATGACCTCCCCAGGATAATAGTGCTTGGAGTGGAGCCCATTGCTGGCATCCTTTCATCAGCCACCCTCTGCTTTGTGTTCTCAATGTGTGGCTCCTCTCCTCCTGCTGCATTCACCATGCTCATCCCACTGCACTCTTGGGTACCAGCTGTAATGCTGCTTCTTCTGAGGCCTTCCTTGTCTGCCTGCCAAGGGCCAACCCTCACGCCACAGCCAAGGGCCGGCCCCCTGTGCCCCATGGCCGAGGGCCAGCCCCACCGTGCCCACAGTTTTCCCACAGCAGCCCATGGTTTTCCTTAGTGGTTCACCTGTCCCAGTTCAGGATTATGTGGACTGCTGCCTCCCCTCTTGGGATGGCTGGAGGCTGAGCCCCCTGGGGCAGGAACCCTGGTTGTGAACCTCCTGTAGGCTCTAGCACCTGTGAATAAATGAATGAATGAATGCCCGATAGGGGGAGACCTGGGGCATGTGAGTGCTGTGGCCGACCCCATCTCGCTTCCCTGGGACAACCTCAGCAGTACAGGCCTTTGGAAAACAGTCAGGCATCCCATGCTTTACTACTATTCAAGTAGAGAGCGAGAATGTGATGCTAAGAGATTTGGAAAGTTTGTAGAGTGGCAGCAAAAGAGAGAAATGGGGAGGGAGGGGAGCTAGACACAGAGCCTGGGGAAGAGTGAGCACCAAGCTGTGTGCTTCGGGCCCCTTCCCCCTGGACAGAGTGACTGAAGTCTGGTGCCAGAACTCACTTATGTTCATATCCACAGGGCATCTCATGCCTCGCTCATAGCAGCTATGGCATTAATGCTAGGTGAATGAGTAAATGCTACCTTTAAGCCGACTTGTGTTTCAATGCTGGTTTTAGAAATAGGAACAGTATTATCAAAAGAACATGGGATCTAAAGCCAGAGAGAAGTAGGTTTAAAACTGTTTAAAATGAGATCAGTGATGCCTACATCTGCACTGGGTGGGACATAGCGCATGCATGGACGGTGTGTGTTGCGTGTACGGTGGGCCCCAGGCACATGTGGCAGGGCCAGGGGACATTGGAACAGTGATGGCTGCAGGTAGACTGGGTAGGGGGTGGCATACGCATGGACAGTGCGTGTCGTGTGCAAGCCAGCCCCAGGTACGCGTGGTGGGGCCTCAGGATACTGGTGCTTCTTTTCTTGCATTTCTCCCTTTGGTCTAATCCCAGAAAGGCTTTGGGGAATCTGGCAGGTAAATCGCTAAAACAGAGCTGGAGAAGCTCAAGGTGGAGGCATGGAGGTTGAGCGAGGACGCGTTTTTCTCGAAACCATGTGGTGCTGGCTCCTCGGAAACAGGCTGGTGCATCCTGAGGGAGCTGAGGAAGGCGTGCCTGTTCTTCCAGCCACGGCCAGCCTGCTGCTGGGGAGGAGCTGTGATTTCTAAAGTCCTTTCACTCAGAGCTTTCTGTTTTGACCTCATCCTTTTTGTTTTTCCAACTTTACTTACAAATATCACTGAACCCAGCTCCTCTGCTTATTTCTTCACTGATTTTATCCTGTTCCCCACAGTGCATTCTCTTTCCAAGTGGGCTTGATGGGTGGATTTGGGCTGTGCCCACGTTGGTAGTTCAGAGTTCCGTGAGTTCCACACTGCTTTCTTTTAGGCTGTGATTGGGGCAGGCCAGGTAGTCTCCAGGCTCCTGGCTCCTACCCAATCTGAGTACAACACAGAGAGCAGAGAAGCGTGACCAGTGAGGTGTGGGCAAGGGCAGATGGTTTCAGATGACAGCACAAGAGACTCAGGATCAGCCATCAGGGTCTACGCAAGTCCTGTTCCAGGTTCATTTTACAGGTAAATCACTGAAACAGAGTTGGAGAAGCTTAAGGTGGATACGTGGAGGTTGAGCGAGGACACATGTTTCTCGCAGCCACGTGGTGCTGGCGCCTCAGAAACAGGCTAGTGCATCGTGAGGAAGCTGGGGAAGGGCGCACCTGTTCTGGGCCACAGCCAGCCTGCTGCTGGGGAGGGGCTGTGTCAAAAGTCTTTTTACAGCCACATCAGTTTAGTTCTCTTGTTCAGCACTTATGTGTAAGAATATGCAGACACTGGAGACATAAAAACAGTTCCTCAAGGAACTTTGAGTCAAGGAGGGGAGACAAACATGTGAACAAACACGGCACTGTCCACTTGGGAATGCGTGGGTATGTGTACAGGGACAGGGAGCCGAGAGGACATGTGGGTGGGGCAGCAGAGGGAGGTGGCGTGGGCTGCCTGTGGAAGATGGGTCAGAGTTTGCTCTATGACAAGGCTGGAGAGGGCGCAGTCATGGAAGGATAGGAGCTGTGGGCCGTGTGTACTGTGTAGGGATCTCAGATCCTTGGAAGTGCTGCACTGCAGGGTTGAAGGCAGTTGTGAGCTCGTTATGCCCTGTTGGGTCATGGACTTTCTCTGGAGTCTCAAAAATAAAATAAAAGCATTCACATTGCTTAGGAGGGCTGGGGTGGCATTTTGCTAAAGGCAGGATATACCGTATGTGTCGGATAATCAGTGACTGTTGTGCAAACATCGAGCTTGTATTAATTAATTTAAGAGAAAGAATTTGAACTCATCTGCATGGAGGGAGCAGATCAGGGATGCAGCAGCCCTTGAGTACCACAGAAGCCATCTGCTGGGTGGGACCACTCCCACCGTGAAATAGATACATGGAAGGACCGCATAGGCAGGGACGTCCTTGCCCCGCTGGAGGGTGGCTGCTGTCGCAGCAGAGGTCGTGTCCAGGGAATCAGTGTCATAGAAGAGTAGAGGGCGGCCTTGCCTGGTCCCCTCCAGGCTGCTGGGGGTGAGAGGGCCTCTCAGCTGTCCTGTTGTACACCTTTAAATCACCATGTCGCCTGCCTCCCGGCCTTCATGACCAGAGCCGGCAGCGGGTTTATAGTTCTGAGAAGCTCGGGGCACTGAGCTTACTTTTCACGGAACAGGGGACGCTTCGGAGGAACCGGACAGCTGGGAGCTGCCACTTGAGCAGTTTGGACAGAGGAGGAGTTTGAGGGTGATAAAAATCAAGCTCATGACATCAATCCTTTTGGGCATGCAGGAGGCTGGGGGTGGGGTGGGGACGCTGCAGCGGGCAGGGAGTTTCATAAATGGCCCCTCTATTCATCTTCCTGCTCGCACTGGGCTGCATCAGGATGACCACGTTGCCTGTTTTGCAAAGGGCAGTCATGTTCTGCTGCTTAGCTGTTTTGTTAGTTGGCTGGAGTAGGGGGGAGGGAGTTGGGGGGGGCAGCATGTCAGGCTGCGGCACAGACCTGAAGTAGGCCCACGTGGCCCCAGGCATGGAGCCCGGAGCTGTGCCTCCCTGAAGCCTGTCGACAGCCTCATCCTGGCTTAACCTTCTGTGGAATTCTTCCATAGAGGCGCTGCCAGCTGCGGGCTTCCTGGAGACCGACCTGCCCACTCTGTTGTGGGTGCTACCCAGAAAGGCTGGCAGAGGCCCCCTTGTGAGAACCAGGCACACCTGCCTCACCTCCCACCCCTGGAGGACACGCCAGCCCTCAGCCCAGCTGAAAACCGGTGGCACTGTGACCTCTGGTTATTCTTTTTTGTGCATCAAGTGTCAGCCCCGTTTTATCTCCGTAGACAGTGGAGATCTTACTTCTTTCCAGAATATGACAAAAGATAACAGGCCAGACTCCAGCAGAATAAAAATTATTAGTAAGTCAGAGAGTCTGGCTAGAAAAAACGAGAGCGAGAGAGAACGAGAAAGAATGCTAGGGGAAAGAGAAGAAAGAGTCCTGTTGTTGACCTGAAATGTGTAGTAAGGGGAGACTCTCACTTAGGTTACTGGTGGTTTCTTTCTTCACCATTCTAATTTCTGTCAGTACAGTGTGGCCTTAAATGGATGCCGGGAGTTTGGGAATAGAAAGCTTTGTTTTTTTTTCCTCTTCTTTTCACAGCAAAATACACCAGTGTCTGACTGTGTAGAGGCCCTTGAGCTGACTGTTCTGACAAGCCTTGCAGTGGTCAGGCACACTAGGGGAGCAGTGCCGCGAGACGGGACATGCCCCACGGAGAACCACTTTCCCTCCTCCTATGGCCACATGTCAGGGAGACGTGGAGCAGTGGTTAATGTAGCCTTCTGTTCTTTTTAAAAATGCATACCCTGCTTATTTCTAATATAGATTTGAGGTTGGTACCCACTAATCATAACAGGATATAGCTGTGTATTAAAAGTATATAAGATTTTATTTAAGAACTAATAAAATGTATCATTTAGGTTTTATTAAATTCTTCTGCTGATGTGCTACGTTTGCCTGAACTACTGAGATTTAGATTCTCTAACTTTTATTGACATTGGAGGATTTCTTTTTTAAAAAAGCTGTTATGTCGGGCTCGGTGGCTCAGCCTGCAATCCTGTGCCTTGGGAGGCTGAGGTGAGTGGATTGCCTGAGCCCGTGGGTTCAAGACCCACCTGGGCAACTTGATGAGACCTCATCTCTACAATAAATCAAAAAATTAGCCGGGTGTGGTAGCGCGCGCCTGTAGTTCCAGCTACTTGGAAGGCAGAGGCGGAAGGATCGCCAGAGCCCCAGCCCTCCTAAGCAATGTGAATGCT